>JAYJML010000155.1:61576-85200 GCA_035610835.1 Ophiura sarsii | reverse complement strand
ATACCGACTAGTTTTATGTCAAAACTCAACATAATAGAGGCGACCGTCGTAGCGGGTGCGCCAAAAAGTGGCTCAATAAGTTGTAAAATAAGTTTTTAACAAATTCTGAGGCCCCATATGAGCTAAAAGGTTTGATCGCATAACTCAAAATAAAACACATTGATTAACTTCCGAACATGGTAAACACGTGCTGCTCATTCTTCAGATTCCATTCATGTGGCTCTTGCAAAAGAAATTGTCAAAACTTCAGTTTTATGCTAACATTAAATAAATGAAACGTATTCCAAAGTGTTCAGAGAACATTTCAATGTCAAACGCGCAAAATTGTCTGTTTCCAATTTGGTGCATTTATTCATACACAGGCTGTCCCAAAATGGTAGTACCCATCGATGCCCAAAGTTCTTTCTTTTTTTCATCATTAAAATCAATGAGACTCAGGTCCGTTGTTTTTTCATCATCTTTGACATACTCTTTCATTAAAATGTTACGATCATGAATATCGGACTTATTTAACGGAGGTTACACTCCATTGGGTAAGAAATGGTGATTTCACCTCTTTGGCAAAGTGCAGAAATGTAGTGTGTGAACACTTTCCACGCGGCAGGCGTAAAATTGTCAACATTATTGAATTTCATCACCATATTTGGAATCATTATGAGAAATGCATTAAGATAAGTACAGTGGGACATGTCACCTTTTCTGATGCCATGCACACAAAACAGTCAGTGGAAAATTTAAATGATATCGTAAATAATTCCACATTCCAAAATAAACTATAATGGAACAATAATGAATAATTATACGGAATGATAAACAATAACGAAAACTATTAAAAAAAATGTACATAATATAAACGATTAAAATAAAATGTCAGCTAATGGTAGGATTCGAGCCCACGATCTCTGGTTTACTAGACCGATGCTCTACCGTTGAGCCAACTATGCGCTATGTGAACGAAATAACAAGCAAAAGTAATATAGTTCAACATACCAGTTCCCTCTAAATCAGATGTTTAAAATGCTTTATATTTCTTAATCTTTGCGGTTGTAAGATAGTGTGTAAGATAGTGTTCTCGCTCAAAAGTTGTTTATTTACTGTTAAAGAATGCAATTCTGATTTAAATGTAACGAATAACACTACTTTTTGAAACAATTCTAGATACATAGTTCGTTCGTACAGCACTTTGTCGATTAATGTTCACATCATTCACGACTTTAATAGTATTGCATCATGGGCTTTTTGGCGGACACGCGAGGACTTGGGAGCGTAGCGAGTCATGTGATTTTTGTCCAGGACAAACACTTGAGAGGAACACGCCCCTTTAAGCTAATGCAATGACGTCACAGTTAATTGGAAGTATATTGCTTGAAAGACTTCCTCAATAGAATCACTCAAGCATCAGTCACTTTCATTAGTTATTGGGCAACCCGCAGCAGCCTTGATGATATTCCCGCATCGCATAGCATTTCGGCCTGTAACCATTTTGAACATGGAACCACCATACAACTTGCGATATTTTACGCTCAATTCTCATAGCCCTAGTGCACGTAATACTAAAGCGATTAGAGATTGAACAGCACCCACGAGAAGCTGGAATCCTAATGAACAATTCCCATTGATTAAAACGCTAATCGCTTCATTGTTTTAATTTTGAAAGAAGTATGGGGATCAGCAACGCGTAAGAAATATGATGCTTGAATAACTCCATACTAAATATCTCTTTATCATCGACTTTGCCAAAACAGTTAGTCAAGTGTAACATAGTGGTTAATTCCTCAACCAACCGATATCATTATAATGGTGGTTTTTTGTAATATAGGCCTACACCTTCCTGAAGTATATCACTCTATTTTCACTCTAAATACCATGATTTTGATTGGTTTATAGAGTGAAAAAAGAGTGAAAATAAACTGTCTGCAACTGTAGCGGACAATCTATTTTCAACCATTAAATACCATGATTCTGAAGTAATTAGGAATCTTATCGCTCTGTAACTCAGAATGTATTATGATTTATGATCAGAAATGTAAATCTGCAAGAAAATCATGGATAGAGGGCGCACCCTGGAAAAGATCACATAATATGCCCATAAGAATACGCATTTTACTTCAATATTAAGACCGAAAGGAAAATTACTGAGTCATTATTTTTTGTTCCCATGTGGAAAATATTGGTGCGACCAAAGCGGGGACCAAAGCCTCACCGTCGAACCCCTTCCGACGGGCCTGAAAGAAACGGATCGTTTGTTTGTACTGTGACATACTATTATGTGATCTTTCCATGGAACGCCCTCAACATCGAAAAAAAAAATGAAAACAGATTTTCTTGCAGATTTACATTTCTGATCATAAATCGTACATAGGGGGCCTACATTCCAAGTTACAGGGCGATACGATTCAGGGGCTCCCAACGAGAATTTTGGGATGTTGCCTGACGTACTATATATTTGGAAATTGGGTGTACATTTGATCATGATATGGGTTTCTAATGGTTACAATAACTATTGTTATTATATTTAACATGTTTAACATGAATTTCATGTAAAAAGAAATCCCTTTTTTAATGAAAAAATGTGTACACATTAACTGCTCCTCACAGCCAGCTAGTATGCGTACTAGCAATTATGTTTCCCAGCTAGGGGCAGTTGAAATGTTCGCTTTGACAGCTAGATAGCGATGGAAAATCTGCTAGCCAGCCAGAAGTTAACAAAAATCCAAAAATTCATCAGCTACGAAAGTTTGCGAACATGTTATCAGCCAGGTATACCAGTTTACAAATCACCGAATACGTTATTATTATACATGTATTATAATAGCGCCCTATTATGAGTTTGTACCTTGATATTTCATTTAAAAAGTAACTAAAGACCACTTCTTAAATCGAGGGCGCCGTTTATTGCGAGACTCAATCGATTCCGCCATCGTCCAACTAGCCAGGATTTCATTCTTATAAAAACTCAGGCCCCCTTAAATAAGTGTGATGCCAGCAAAGGTGTGCAGCTGAGATTGGAAGATGTGCGGTTGAAATCCCAAAAATCTGCAGTTCATAGCATTTGATAAGCAAAGTTCAACGCTTACGTATATGGCAGGCCCAATGTCCAGTAACTCGAAAAACCAAGTTTTTCGCCGAAAAACTTGGTTTATCGATTGAAAATCCAAGTTTTCTCGAAAAACTTGGATTATCAATTGAAAAACCAAGTTTTTCGACGCCTAATGTCCATTAATTCGAAAAACTTGGTTTATCATTTTGAAAAACCAAGTTTTCAACGCGGAATGTAAAATAATTCGAAAAACTTGGTTTATCAATTGAAAAACCAAGTTTTTCGACGCCTAATGTCCAATAATTCGAAAAACTTGGTTTATCAATTGAAAATCCAAGTTTTTCGACGCCTAATGACCAATAATTCGAAAAACTTGGTTTATCAATTGAAAATCCAAGTTTTTCGACGCCTAATGTCCAATAATTCGAAAAACTTGGTTTATCAATTGAAAATCCAAGTTTTTCGACGCCTAATGTCCAATAATTCGAAAAACTTGGTTTATCAATTTGAAAAACCAAGTTTTTCGATCGAAAAACTTGGTTTATCGATTGAAAATCCAAGTTTTTCTCGAAAAACTTGGATTATCAATTGAAAAACCAAGTTTTTCGACGCCTAATGTCAATTAATTCGAAAAACTTGGTTTATCATTTTGAAAAACCAAGTTTTTCGATCGAAAAACTTGGTTTTTCAACGCGGAATGTAAAATAATTCGAAAAACTTGGTTTATCAATTGAAAAACTTGGTTTTTCGACGCCTAATGTCCAATAATTCGAAAAACTTGGTTTATCGATTGAAAATCCAAGTTTTTCGACGCCTAGTGTCCAATAATTCGAAAAACTTGGTTTTTCAATTGATAAACCAAGTTTTTCGAGAAAAACTTGTTTTTTCACTTGAAAAACTTGGATTTTCAATCGATAAACCAAGTTTTTCGGCGAAAAACTTGGTTTTTCGAGTTACTGGACATTGGGCCTGCCATATACGTACGAGTATTGACAACTAGTAAAATTGTCATATCTAGAAAACCGTACCTCCGATCAATCTCAAATTTCAAATTATTGTGGAGCTCAGCAAGCTCCACAATGTAGTCAAATAGATAAACACTCAGACACTAAAGGCGTGTGCAGGAAGGTGTCGACCCGGAGGGCTTACCATTGCTATGATATCATCAGGATGCGGCCCGAGCGGAGCGAGCGGCCCGTTTTGCGGCGTGTGGTTTTAGGCCAACTTTAAGGGGCGTCCGGATTTCAAGTGTTTGCCGAGGGCAAAAGTAAAATTACCCCAGACTCCGCGTGCTCATCATAAAATCCATGATACAATCAATTCGTCGCTGTTCTGACATACCGGCACATCACGACAGAAATATGTAAAGTGATGTGCCGGTATGTCAGAACAGCGACGAATTATGTAACCGAAGTTTTGTCCATTAAAGGGCGAGCAACACTAAATCACTCCTCGTTTTGTGTAATGGTAGTAAAGTTCCGGCAAAAACAAAAAACGATTTGGTGATTAATTGGGGTTCTTTGGGAATTAGTTTGGCGCGAGGGTAGCTTTTTATAATTAAAATGAAAGATAATCTCTTGTACTTTGATAATGTAAAATGTTGATTTTCGATTTTACCGAAAATTTATCACGTGGATGAACACACTTGCTCGGAGGCGGGCAGAAGGCGAGCGTTCGGGCTGAAAATCGGAGTGGCGCTGTTTAAATGATCATATCGTAAAATCTAATTGGAAGACGTAACACTTCTTGACGATTTTATGAAATTTAAATAGTTATTTATTAGAATGAAGTATTCGAGACATTCCAAAAATTGTTACTAAGGATCCACAATCGAGACGCTTTTAGCCCTATTTTTAATACGTGTAATCCAATGGAACCCTTATTTAGTGATGTGCCCCCTTATAACACGCAGTGGTGAGACTCGGATTATATCGATTTGCATTGATTTTGAGTCTATAAAAGAGGTAATTTTATCTTAATTTCAAAGAAAAACATATTTCTGTCCATGTCATGCATTAATATCATTTTCTTACAAAATTTGGAGCAAAAACGGTTGAAGAGCACCATTTTACTACACATTTCCTTGTTTTGATTTTACTCACACTAATGGACCCCTCACCATGGTTAGGCCTCGCCAACTTGATCTTTAGTTTCCCGTAACATTTTTTTTCAAAACAGGGGAGGCAACCATTTCATTATTCATTATTCATTATTTTTACAACTTTCATAATTATACAAAAAGTGGATGTCAGACGTATTGTTATACACCGCTGCACACCATCATAGAATGAAATGGGTCAATTTAGATATGTAAGTTACAGAAAGGCTTTTCTGGTCAAAATGAATAAACATTACACTTCATTTTAACATCCTCAGAAATGTCATCACACAAAATGCATGAATTTGGACGTTTTCATTGCAAAAACGGTATTTTTTTCTCCAAAATTTCAATAACGAATTCAAACGCGGGCATGAAAAATGAAGCGCGGGCGGGTTACGGGAAACTAAAAATCAAGTTGGCGAGGCCTTATCCGATTACAGACCTACATATCGAAGCTTTTTTTATCAATCAGGGGTTTAACATATAACGTTTAAAAAATGTTTTTTAAAACCCATTTGTCATTGATATCAAATCACATAGGGTGGGGGCGGGAGGGGGGAGGGGGGGGGGGGGGGTTGGTGGTTAAAACCCAATTGTCATAACAGTACTCTGGGCAATTCCCTAGAGGATTTAACCCAACACAAATTACATTTTGAGTTTACCTAATATATGATATGCATGACAGATAAAAATACAATTTAGGCCTAATATTATTTCAAAATTGAAACGTTCTTAACCCATACCCCTAAAATTCAGCAATTTTGTGCCTACAATTTCCACATTTGTATCTAAGGTTTAATATAGGGTGAGCACGTCATTGCGTAAACAGTTTCATTGTTCATTGAGTTCTTAAAACATAGTAGGCCTATATATAAACTTTTAACATAATTTGAAACATAAATAGTCTCATCAACATCTCATGATGAATAAAAGAGATTAAAAAAAACCTCTGAAATTCTGCCAAATGGCCTTAAAATGCCCAAAATTCGAACATTAGAAATTGAGTATCAATGCTTTAAGTAACATAATTTTAGTTAGAGGTGGTATTTAAATTAACTAAATAGACAGTTTTTCTTGATATTACTTGGTGTTTGCAAAAATGACAAAAAGATTTTATCAAAATCTTTTTATTGCGTTCAAAATCTTTTTATTGCGTGTTATAAGGGCGCACAACACTAAATCACTCATCGTTTTGTGTAATGTTACTAAGCGGATTATCGCGCTCTCTTCAAAGCGTTCGCATTAGCGGTATATTATTAGATCGGGGTTCGAGTCCCGCCTCACTGAATTTCTGTAATATTTAATTTTCACCACAGATTTTGTGGTGTTTTTTTGGTATTTGGTAATTGATTCCTGCATCAAAAAATTGATTAGACGATTAGATTGACCGTATCAATTTGATTCTAGATTTTATAGTATGTCCTCCGTTCTAATAATGTTAATGAGCTTATTTTAAGAGTGTAGCATTTTACACTTTGGTGGTATTGTTTGAGCTAACTGCTAGTCGCGAAACAATGAACACGTATGTGACCTAATAACCGTGGTATTCATACATAGAATAAATAACATAAATGCGACGGAAATAAAACGTTGAATGGAAATGATGAATGGAGGAAATGGTGCACCTGTGTAACCTACATTTAAGTCTTACAACAAAACAAAAAAGTTTAAACTTGTTAACATTTTATCGGTGGTTAATGGCGGATAAGTAGGCCCTATTAATGCATTGTATACGCACACCCACTTCATCAAATGTCACGAATGTCGGATAAACAATTTTGATTTTATGAATATCAGAATATTCTTTATTTTGGATTCAATACCTTTAACCGAGACCTTTAAATTTGACTGAAATTTGATCTACATAAGTAAATGGGTGACATTAAGGTTGCATACTAAATGTCAGTTGTAATTGCATCAAATAATTTTAACTAGGCCGTAATATCAATATTCAGCGATGTGCATACGCTGCTGCTAAAATGAGAATAATATTCACTGTTGTTTGAAATATGTATAATTTAAAAAGAGAGAATAAAGAATTAAAAAGCAGCCTAAGCCCGTAAATCAACGTAAATGTAGGCATATACATATTTCAATAAATATCTAATTACATAATTAATTATAGGGTAAAGTTAGCCGATGTTATGACGATATTATCGGGATCATACCACATTTGTTATTTATTTATTTATTTATTTAATTATTTGGACATACACTTTTGAAACAGTGGCATGAGTCTTCTCGACTGATGCGTCCTTAAAACATATTACACAATATTATCACATGTAATAAAAAGGCAGAATATATACAAATATTTACATGATAACATAGAATCATACAAGTTGAATGCTACGTGCGGTACACCGTCCATGCACGTTTTAAGTAGGATTTGCAGAACACATCAAATATTTGGAGTACGGGTAAATCATCACATACTGTATAAAGAACATCATTTGAAAGACCTAGCATAAGACACATTTTAATAGTTAAATTACCAGATATAAATATTCTCCAAAACTCTTCTAAATTATGGAGTGATAGTTGATTTTCAAGTTTAAGGAATTCATCAACTCTGATATGATTTAACGCACTACAAATAAATAAGAAATGTATAAGATCCTCAATATCTTTATCACATAATGGGCAGTAAATATTTACATCAGGTTTCCATGAATGAGCACGGCCATTGAGGGGTAAGGTATTGGACCGAGCTTTGAATTTCATTGTTGCACCATAAAAATCTAATTTACATAATAAGTAATCTTCCAAACCAGGTTTGGTTTTGAATAATACATAGTCCTTTAATGATGATTTTGTCATAGCAGAATGTAGCCACTTGTTGTTAGAATTATCTATACTTAAGTTATTAAAATTATTGATCCACAAGTGGCTATTATATAGATTATCTTTAAATATATGGTCCATATCACACTCTGCCATAGCAGTTTCAATATGCACAAACCACGTCCATCTTAATTTGTTACAATTGCTCTTATAATACTTATCAATATACGAGGGGGTATCATAAAGTTTTAGAAATCACCCAGAAGTGAAGGAGCCAGAAACTTAATTTTGTTATGTGATCCTTCAGACATCTTTACTAAGTCCCTGTGCAAAGTTACACAGTTCTCCTACTTTTTATTACCTGTCCACAGACCGCCATTGTAGAGATCCTCAGATTGACCGCCATCGATTGATTCTCAGATTGTCTCAGATTGTGTTATTCCCAAAACAGCAATAAATAGTTTAAAGTTTAGACAGAAAGAGGTCAAAGGTCATTACAAATAAGCTTGGTGACAATAAACTTATGGGTAACATGGGGTGTACACACATTGACCTCTAATGACCCCTACATGACCTTTGACCCTTTCTGTCAACACTTTAAACTATTTATTGCTGTTTTGGGAATAACACAATCGGAGACAATCTGCGAATCAATCGATGGTGGTCAATCGGAGGATCTCTACAATGGCGGTCTGTGGACTGGTAATAAAAAGTAGGAGAAATGTGTAACTTTGCACAGGGACTTATTAAAGATGTCTGAAGGATCACATAACAAAATTAAGTTTCTGGCTCCTTCACTTCTGGGTGATTTCTAAAACTTTATGATACCCCCTCGTATATAGAATGCATAGCGCTAAAAACTAGATTCGGCCATCTGTTTGTTTGCATTTGCCGAAGTCTCTTAAAATATTTAATACGAAGTTTATTTTGGATTAATGCAATTGGTTGCCATCCTAAATCGCCTATCAAGCATTCAAGTGGGGTATTCCTGGGGGCTTTCAGTATTGATCTTGCCATTTGGTATTGTAATGATTGTATCCGTTTGGTATCATTAGCGCTTCCAGGAACCCAAATTGCTGAGGCATAGTTGATGGAGGAGAGTATCAGATTTTTCCACAATAAATCTCCGTAATAAACTCTTTGAAAATCATCTTGACCATCTATAATGGATTTAACATACCCAATTAAACGATTATCCTTCTTTATAACATCATTAATATGATTGTGATCAGATAAATTCCTAGAAAAAGTCACACCAAGATATTTATAAGTGTTAACTTCAGAAATATAATTATCCCCTAATTGCCATAATCTATGAACATTCATACGTTTACCTACTATCAATATGTTAGACTTGTCGTGGTTAAAGCTTATAGTTTCCACCTATGGGCAAATGTCGCGGCTAGGTCTAACATTTGCTGTAGCTCGTGCTCGTTATTAGCTAATAATACTATATCATCAGCCCAAAATAGGCTACCAATACGGACATTAGAAAATTCCACACCTAGGTCATGTAATTTAAGTAATTTTGTGAATTCGTTGATATATACGCAAAAAAGAATTGGTGATAAGACACATCCCCGTTTTACGCCTTCTTCCACATTGAAGAAGTTAGTTTCAATACAACCAAATTTAACCTTAGATTGTACACTCATATACATATTATCAATTAATTTCCACAACGTCCCCCTAATACCAATATTCCATGCAGCGTGCAGGAGACCATCTCTCCATACAGTATCAAATGCCTTTCGAAAGTCCAAGAAGGCCATATAAGTAGCTTTACCTTGATCTAGCCTACTTGCTGCAATATTCTTTAGTGTAAATATGTGGTCTTCGCATCGGTAATTTTTTCTGAAACCACCTTGGACTTCCGAAAGGACATTGTTTTTATCAAGAAAGTCTGAGATGGTATTCGCCACGATCCTATTAAAAATCTTAGAAATACAACATGTGAGAGTGATGCCCCTACAATTATTAAGATCTTTACGGTCCCCCTTCTTAAAAATTGGAATAATGACACCCTCATTCCACTGCGATTGGGTTGCTTGCATTTCAATGAGTTTCTGGAATAAACATAACATTGATTGATTTAGACACGCACCCCCATTTTTCAGAAGTTCATTAGAAATATCATCGAGCCCTGGGGATTTATTGTTCTTACATTTCATTATAGCATCATTAATAATATTCAAGTCGAGATCAATATCACTTATACAATTATTATCAATAGTATTATGAGTATATGCCCTACCTACCAAGGATGGGGTTAGTTCGTATCAGGAAAGTTGGGGTATGAAACATCGCGTCCGGCCGATCTGGATGGGCATCTATCATTGTAGTAGGCTTTTAATGAATCGTAACCACAAACCCCTCTTCCTTTTTTCTTCCGTTTTAATAAGTGCCATGTTCGAGTCATCATTTCCGCCCAATTGCTTCTAATATCCCGTACCATCATCACCACACCAGTCGACCATTCGAAGCGATTCATGCACGAGCACTAATACAGGCTTTCCCAAAATGATTAGTAGCCATCGATGCCCAAAGTTCAATAAATTTTGTCATCATCAAAATCGATGGGATTGGGTCCGTTGTTTTTACATAATCTTTGTTATACTGTACTATTTTATTAGAATTTTAGATCATGAATATCGGATTTATCAAACTCAAGATACACTCCATTATTTAAAACATGGTGATTTCACCTTTTTAGCAAAAATGTGTGTGCTTTACAGCTTGTTGAAAGAAACTTGTGTATTCTCATAATCTCTTGTCTACTCAATATAATCTTGTGTGTCTTTCTGTTGTAACTGTTATTAATTATGGGTGTTCAAGTCATTAATAATTCTTCTCCTTTATTCAATTTAACGGGTAAAAGAAGTTTGTCACACTTGAGTGACCCCATGCATTGTTTTATTTGACAAGTGTTTAGGGACTTATAAATGAAGTGGTATTTGGTGAATCACCAGTGGCTTAGATTTCATTTTCACATTGGAGAATGGATTTCGTAAGGTTAAACACTAAGGGACTATATCATTGTTACCAAGTGTGTAGGAAATTGCATCCCCAATATGAAAAAGAAGTCTAAGCCACTGCTAATTACCCATGACTACGTCATTACCTGTTTAAATGTCCCTCAAGTTTAGCCTCAAAACTAGCTCATTATAGAAACAAAGCTTGAGTCGCTCATGCGTGACGATCCATTTTTACTCTTCAAATTGAATCAAAATGAAGAAGTATTAATGGTTTGAACAACAATATGATACAACAGCAGTTTGAAATAGAAGGGAACCAACGATATTAGCAGACAAGAGATTAAGAGAATGTATTAGTTTCTTGCAAACAAGCTGTTTAAAAACACATTTTTTTTGCACTTTGTCAAAAAGGTGAAATCACCATGTCTTATACACAATGGAGTGTAACTTCATTAAAATAAGTCCGATATTCATGATCTAAAATTCTAATGAATGGGTACAGTATAGCAAATATGATAGAAAATAACGTATCTAATCTCATTGATTTTGATGACGAAAAAATGTATCGAACTTTGGGCATCGATGGGTACTAATCATTCTGGGACAGCCTGTATACCGTTCTGCGTTATCTTACTGTAAATCTGGAAACGGGGGTGGGGGAAAGTGTCGCCTACTTTGCATGAAATATAGACTGAGGAAATAACGGGCAGTGTGATAAAGTATATTCCAGTGAAATTGGTTAACAATTGGCTCCAAAATCAGCAAAAATCCCGCTCTAATTTGACTAAAATGATCCAGAAAACGTTTCTGAAGCCATCTTGTTTATGATTGAATAATGAAACATTGAAACTAATACTAGTACGCGCAAAGCGCGCTAAATTTTACATTTTTTAACTTAAACTAAAATGGTCCAGAAAACGTTCTTCAAACCATCTTGTTCTGGTTATATAAATGCTCATGGCAGATTGATAAAAAGTAGTGAAGCAGGCACTTAATAACAATGAACATTATGAAAACCTATGTTTTTGTTTTAAAATTACCGTAAGTGAGTCAAGAACACGGAATTTGTACAATTTTTGCATTGCCAAACCGTCACCTCCCTACTTTTGCTTTCACTATTTCACGCACAGTATACGTTGTGTCTCTGCATGCACAAAAACATGACAGCCCCATTTCAAAACTGGGCATAATTCTGTTATACCCTCCACACCCTACATAAGTAGTATGCGCCGTTCTTAAAAATCATGCACTGTGAATACCCCTGTGAAGGGTATAACAGAATTACTCCCAAAACTGTGTATGTCTACAGCGTTCTTGAAGCCATCTTATTATGGTTGAAAAATGAAACATTGAAACTAAATGTTCATTTTTTTCAAAGTAAAATGAGGATGAGGTGACAGCTTATCGTTGTATAACAAATGTGTGCACAGCTGAGGTTTTTCCTTATTTTAGGCCCTGTTAAAACTTGCCAGCCAGCTATATATTGTTATGACTTAAAAAATTGTTTGCCATACAGGAATTCATTTGATAAGAAAACAGAACCAGCCAGATTCTAAACATCATGGGAGCAGATATTTGCCAGGAAACCTCGTTGGGTGCCCCTGACGATTCTTAATTACTTCAAAATCATGGTTTTAGAGTGAAAATAAACTGTCGGATATCCGACAACTTATTTTATTCTAGTCTAAATTCACTCTAAAACCATGATTTTGAGGTAATTAGGAATCGTATCGCTCTGTAACTTGGAATGTATGTACGATTTATAATCAGAAATGTAAATCTGCAAGAAAATCTACTTTCTAAAAAAATCATGAATAGAGGGCGCTCTCTGGAAAAGATCACATAATATGCCTTTAACACTGGGTATGCTGATTAGTGTTAAACAGATCAAAACTCAACCTATAGAGGCGACCGCCGCGCCGTTATATAGCGGTTCGCCCCCAAAATGAAGAATTAACTAAAATACCATTCTTGAAAATGAATTGAAAGTACATCGCATGTAGTCATCGTGACTCACCCAAAGTCGTAAATAAACACATACAAAAACGAATTCATACTTCAATGAACTTGAACGTGGGTGCTTAAATGGCTTCATAAAAGGAATGCTTGGCATTAACATGATTAACAATAGTTGTTATTAAGTTTGGCTCAGCTTTCATTTGGATTCAAAGCTTTCTTATTCAAAACAATATTTTGTGGTCAAACCAATTCTGTTTGTACAAGATGTTTTTTTCTCTTTCTCCTTTGTATATTAATTTCGGGGCAATCACTACATTTGTCATGGTCGTCTTCAAAAGGCCTATGGATTCTTTCATTTTACAGTAAATATTTGATTCATTCGCACAGTTCAAACTGCTACGGAAAACTGCCAAAGTCATATCTTCAGAAAAAAGGACTAATGGACGAATTCTAAATCGACCCAAAACATTATAAATATAGTTAATGCGTCTGATAAGTCCATGGTTAATGTTAAATTAAAGGGGTAGGCCTATGCATTAGTGTTGAAGATTTTAAACAATAATAAATTACTTTAGATTTCAAGATGATAATGGTCATTTTTGCTGTTGCCACTCACAAAAATATAGCAAATCCTGTTAAAACATTTTGGATTATAATTACAATTTATTGAAACTTTTCTTTAAAACGTCCTCTATTCAATGGCTTAACTAGGGTTTGTTAAGCCACGGTCTTATGAAATATTACACAATTGCAGCTTGGAGCATCAGCTACATATTCATTGTAAATTGATCTGAGTAATGGTTGTACTTTTCTGGAGATGCAGTGAAAACCAAACTTCCATTTAGTGTGACGGAAATGGATAAGAAACAGCAAAATATCACCGAAGTGCTATTCATTTGGCCATTTCAGTGGCGTAACAGCCGGGGCCCCCCTGCCCCCCTGAAGGTGCTCAGCAGGAAATTCAAACATACCCACCAGGAAAAATGGGGGGAAGGGAAAAGAGGAAAAGAAGGGGGAAAGGGAAAGAAAAGAGAGAGAGAAAGGAAAAAGGGAGGAAAAAGAAAAAGGAAAAGGAGAAAAAAGGGAAAGAAAGAAAAGAAGAAAGGGAAAGAAAGAAAGAAAATTTCGCAGTACAAAAAGCACAACAGTCAACAAATTGTTGACTGTTGTTTTTTTTGTACTGAGAAATTTTGTGACCGTGCGAAATTTTGTGACCGTGCGAATTTTTGTTGACCCTACCCCCCACACACACACACTTACGTGAAATTCACGAGGTGACTGACTGGGAAAAAATTTGGGGCAACCTTTTACGAAAAATTCCGGGACGGAATTATTCTAACCAGGAATTATTTTGGCTGTGCCCCCCCTGACAACAACCAACCTCTGTTACGCCCCTGTGCCATTTCTAAGCTGCTAAGTGACGAAACGTACCTATCGGTCAATTATAAACCGTTATAAATGGCAGATATCTCTTTAACCGACTATAAACAATAACGGTGATTGAATTCTTAGGGAAAAGATGCCCTCTGATTAGCCACAACAACCAGATCAGGACAGGCATTAAGTTTACCCCTCCCATAGAGAACCCTGCAAAAGTCCCATTTGATTTTTATAAGAAGGCCTAAGAGATCTTCAATACAGGGTGAATCAAAAAACATTGTGCACGACTTGAAACGACCATTTAACCTTGATGCGTGCATTGAACCATGATATGAAGAGCTTTGTTGCAAAAGGGCCACCAGACCACCCCGACATGTTACTCATTTTGAATTAGTGAATTTGTATTAACAAGTCCATGGAATTAATCAAATTATTGTATGGCTGTGTTCATTACTGTTTCTATCACTTGGATTAGTGCATCCATGCACGCCAATTGAGGCACCAACTAATACAAGCCACATTACACATAATGAATAGCCATCCATTCTATAATGCAAAATGAGTCAAAAGGCAGATGTGGATGTAGGCCCTTTTGCAAAACACCTCTTCATATGTTCGTTGTTTGTATAAAGCGTTGTTAATCTAGTTTATCCTCCCCCCAAAAAAAATAATAATAATAATAATAATCGACTGAAAAATAAGCAAACTGCGGCACGATTTGTAAACTGTCCGCGTTTTTCGCCATTCCTATGGGATTTACACAGTTAACTATAATAGCTCCTACATAAAAATATTAAATAATAAAGTTGTAAAGAAAGTTCTCTTCTTTAAGTTGACTAGCGGCGTACCCTCGCTACGCTCGGGTCCCCGCTAGATAGATGGTTCACATTAACTACCTCTGAAACCACATAAACCCCCTTCAACACCCCTAAACCAGGTTGATTTATAACCATATCCATTCTAAAGGCATTATAAACCCCCTATAACCGCCCCCCCCCCAATCAGAATCAGAATCAGGTTGATTTATAACCATGTCCAACCCCCCTACAATCGCCCCCCCCCCCCCACCCCCACTGCAACTACACCAACCAACCATTTCCCGCGGCTACTTCATTAACTCTTAACCCTATCCTAAAACATTTCCCTTGGTTTTTCCCCCCTCCCATGCACACACCCAAACCAGTTTGATTTATAATCCCTTAGATTGTTGTTAAAGTAAAGAAATCAGGTTGTTTCATTAACCCCCGCAAAACGCTAATTGTACCATTATAACCCTAGGCCTATCCTAAACCATTTCCCGTGGTTTTACACCGCCCCATCCCCCCCCCCCCCCCCCCCTCGCCGCCCGCGATTTTTTTTTTACTAGTAAACATTTGTATAGGCTCACATGTAAAATCAGTTAGAATTTTTTTAATTTTTTTTAAAAATCATTTTATTCAGTGAGTTTAGCTTTATTCCGTATTAAAACGAAATAAATAAATTTTTCAAATGTTTACTAGTAAAAAAAAAATCGCCCCCCGCCCTCTCCCCCAACATGACACTGTACACAGGCCTGTAACCATTTCCCGTGTGGCTTCTGCGCCTTGTGTAGGGGTGCGTGTGCCGCGGCAGTGAGACCTTGCGCAAACATGCACGCGACGCGTTACCACGGTAAGATTACGCTGTAGTACGCGCAACGCACAATGTTGGTCAATTCTAGTGGCATTTATGAGCCAAATCTGAGCGGTTTTTTGCTGTTTTTGGAGCCAATTGTTAACCAATTTCACTGAAATAAACTTTAACACCCTTCCCGTTATTTCCTCTATCTTTCATACAAATTAGGCGCCACTTTGATCACAACTAACGGAGAAATAAGGATAACAAACACACAAACAAACACACAAATACACACCCCAACACACAAACACACACCGTTTCCAGATTTATAGTAAGACTAGCGGCGTACCCTCGCTACGCTCGGGTCCCCGCTAGATGGTTATGCCACATTACCGTACTCTGAAACCACAAACCCCCTACAACCCCCGCCCCAACACACAAACACGCAACATAATCTCATCACGACGTGGATTTATTTTTTTTAATCTGGGAAAATTGCAGTTTTTGTTAATAAACTCAATAAATTGAATGGTTACCCTATGAAATGCGGTGATTTGTATTTGCACATTGAAGGCATCAACATATCCAAATGACAAAATGTTATCGATCAAGGAAACCCCAATACGGTATAGTCCTGTTAGTACAACATGAGGCTTGATCAAAGAAGGATATGATTAGTCATCTTTGTAGAATCTTATAAAAAGCGAAAAAATTAAAGGACTTCGTGATATACAACGTTATCTGTGAAAGTTCCTTCTTTCCCAGGGAAAGAACCATTTTTTGTCAAGATTTGAAGATTTTCAGGTTTTCCAATTCTACTCATAGATACATAGAGTTGTCCATGAGAGAAGAAATCCTTTTCCATGAATATGCCAACTCTTGACAACGTTTGTCCTTGCGCCTTATTGGATGTCATTGCAAATGCAGCCCGTACAGGGAATTGACGTCTCTGAAGTTGGAACGGGAAAAGATTTTCAGATGGCGACAGGGGAATCCGTGGAATAAACAGTTGCTTGCCCACGTGAACCCCGCTTGCAATAGTAGCACCGATTACATGTTCATGGAGTTCTGAGACAACATATTTAGTCCCGTTGCAATGTCCATTAATTGGATCTATGTTTCGTAAAAGTATGATTGGTGCATTACGTTTCAACTTGATTTGATGCGGCGGCATACCAGATGGGGTGAGTGTATTTAGGAACTCTGTCGGATATTGGTTTTGTTCCTCAGCATTCAATATCTTATCGCTGCTTTTGTAGTCACTGAAACCTCCTGGGAAGCGTTGCAAAAGAATTTCATTAACTCTATCCACTTCGCTATTTGTTGGACAAAGAATGGCTCTGGAAGTAAGCCATTCAGCATTTGTGTGATTTTCTTCAAGATTGGGAAAAACAAAATCACAAAACTGTTCAATGCTTGCTGCCTGAAACACATGTTCTTCTCTAATTTTGATTTTATGCTGTCCAAGGTCGCGTTGTATCGGAACCTTTCCCTCCCCTATATTTAGCAAATAATCAGCAAAATCTTGACCGTCGCCACCAGCCATTGCTACACGCATGTTTTGGGTTAATTTCATCACCTTCACAGCCGTCCACAACGGAGATGATTTAAAGCAAGCGTTGACTGTATCAGCTCTTCCACCCTTTCTAATGATTGGCAAAATTTGCCTCCAGTCGCCAGCTAAAACAACTGTAACGCCACCAAAATTGCGGTCGTTCTTTAGTATGTCTTTCATTGTGCGATCAACAGCTTCTAATATTCTGCGATCAGCCATGCTAACTTCATCAACTACCAGTAATTTGCAAAGACGTATGATTCCTGCTGTAGCAGATCGTGGGGATATATTACACGTGCTGCTGTCTGTAATGTTGATTGGCACTTTCAAACGGGAATGGAGCGTTCGGCCGTTTGGTAATAGAGTGGCAGCAATTCCACTTGTAGCTGTTGCCAGGGCTACTTGTTTTTTCGATCTGACATTCGCTAGGATTGTAGACAGTACAAATGTCTTTCCAGTCCCTCCACTTGCATCAAGGGATATAAGAAGGCCTTTGTCATTTTCAACAGAATCAATAACGGTGTCATACACGTGTCTCTGTTCGTCATTCAACTTGTTACGATTTGTTTCGTCAATTTGCTGAAGTGTTGGAATGTCAAAGTCCATTTCCTCCCTTATTTCTCTTGGCTGAAAGTTATGCATGAAATTCGCATCTGGTTTTGGTAACCCAAAATCGGTGGTCAAGTCGAGATTGTCCCTGCCTAGTCTATCTTGAAGGTAGAGGAGCATTTCATTGATTACAAACTCATTTGGTTCGGTAAGACGATCCCTTTGCATAAAATCTTCACATAGACTCTGTTTGTGGTTCTGGTAAAAAGCCAGAGGATCGGACGGCCTTATCCAAATTAGAATCGTTGCAAAAACATCCCTTAACTGATTTCCAAACTTCACTCCGGCCGCCTCTTCCATTACCTGTGTAAGAGAAACACCACGCGGTTAAATAAAGAAGACATAGACAAAATATGTAAACTCTGTGGTGTAATAATCGTCTCCTTGGCTTAAAACACGTCATGTTTGCACACTTATTAGCATGTCGATCTGTTTTATCGCTGGCTTGATCATGTTGATGAGAATGAAAGTTTGAAACGGAGTATACATCTTTCGCGCCTAACTGCTTCTGTCGCAATGTGTAACATTAATGGGCAAAATTTATATCAGATATTGCGTTCAATCCAATTTCACATACCTTGTCAATTTCTGTATCGTCCTCAAGTAGCCCTAACTTCAGACACGCGGATTGGAAACTGGCTTGTGCCTGTCCATTAACAACCTTCAAGTCATCGAAGCTAGTTGGACCGGTCTGATGGTGTAGAAGCATTCGTAGGAAGTATAGTTCTGATTGGTGCGCATTTAGGCTGATTACTGGGATTCGACCGATCATATCCGAGGCACTTGTGCAGGTATTGCTTTGTCCCAACCGATTCTTTCTCTTCTTCCATTTTCCGTTCCACGTGTAATGCTTTGGTATATCAGGATATAAAATATCCCTAGCATTCGGATCCTCTTGGTTGAGACGAAACCAGTCAGTCAGTTTTGTTCGGGGCGGGCCATGAAGAACTGCCTCAGCAGCTTGACCCTCTTCAAATAAGACCAGCTGTTCATTTTCCAGATGACATGGCAATTTAATAACTGATGGATAACGGTGATGTATCTTGAATTCATATATTCTCCAAAAAGCTTGAGAAGCACTAATGTATCGTGCGTTAACAAACCGTTCTACTTCATCATTCGTGATGTCTAACTCTTGTCCATTGGCTAGACGAACCATTACTCTATCACTGCCTTTAGTAATGTACTTGTATAAGTATTTGACAGCATTAACGCTGTGAACTACCTCTACATTGATGTGAGCGTTATATTTGAGGCTTAGTAATGGGTTATATGGCACCACAAACCTGTTATCAACGGTAAAATTATTTCCACGAACTTTCATTGCATGTTCATTTCCACCCATCTGAGGTGAACGGCGACGATACTGCGGATAAGTCGAGTTTGTGACCACAGTGTGAGCTCTAAATTCTTTAGGAAAGTTTTTTTCACATGTTCGAGAAGCACCTCTTCCTGACATACACGGAGAGTTCATGTTCACTGCACCACATGGACCATGTATATTGTTGCGAACTATGATATCATGTAGTGTTGGGTTGATTAGTTTATCAGGTATTTCAGCAGAGACAATGCGGTCAATATCGGTCGGATTTTGAGGTTTGTCGCTCTCATCCAAAATAAGAAGGATATGCACATGAGGAAGACCCCTCTTTTGGTCCTCTTTCACGGCAGTGTATGCACTTACTTGGCCAAGAATTCTATTTTTTGTGAGATCAGTCAACATTTGATTTAATTTAATATTGAAAACTCTAACACAAATGTCTGGTCTGTCACTTGGCTGTTCACCAGGAAAAAGTGACGTTTTGATCTCGGGCCATTTTGGGTTACACGTAAATGTAATAAACAGAGATGGTTTGCCATAGTTGCGAACAATAGCCATTGCGTCTTGAAATGCTTCAGCGTAAAAGCGTGGACTACCATATACTGTTGGGGGTAGGATAATTTTTCTTCCTGCATTTATGCCATCGCTGTTGTCCAATGCGTCCATTAATCCAGTGTATTTTTCTGCTCGGATCTCCTTCTGATGGTTTTTAATGTACTTTAGCCGTTCACCTTCTATTTTAGCGTACTGGTCACACGCATATTGCTGTAGCAACCTCTTGGATTTCATAATATAGTTGTCGCAATCAGCCCGGATTTGAAGTGTATATCTGTAGAATTCAGCCGGTGTTACATTACGTGGTCCAAATGCATGCTTGATGTTCAGGTGATAACCGTCGTTACCATAAGGGAAGAGTAAAATATAGTGTAAAGGATCATAAGATCGATGGATTTGGTTTATTCTCTGTATCGGACCTTGTCTTGTATGTATAACAACATCAAGATTGTTGATGGAATCCCCAGGCATTATAACTGCCACCTCACTTCCTGTTGGTAAGTTGTATCGTCTGGCATGTTCATGGGAGGGTTTCTTGCTGGCATTTAAAACAATCCTCAGATCGTCATGCCGATGTTGATTTTGTACTTCTATGGCTGCTTTGAGAGATACGATGTACGGGTTTACTTCATGGAGTGTGTCTTGTATAGTGGTGATTGTTGCCAGTGCTAGATCGGGATTATATGTTAGACGGTGTGTTGATTCATGATCTGTGTCGTTGAAGTACATTTGAGCAAACTTTGGGGTATTATTGCCAACAGTCAGAAGGGTATCAATCCGGTGATACATCTTTCCTTGTATTGTAACTGTAGGGCTAAACCCAAATTGAATAATCTCCTGCCCGATACCAAGGGATGCCAGTGCAAAAGCGTTGTTGTATTTCCTGATGTTTTTCAGAAAATTTGAATCTTGGTAAAGACACTTTAGAGCGTTAGGTGGTGATGGGACTGTATCTAAGTGTACTTTACCCTTTCCACAACAGAACCCTGCCCGTTCTTCGGTCCATCTTAAAGCCTTACAATTGGGGCACATGTTATTTAGATTGAAGAGGCTGGGAAGTTCATGATGTTTTTCAGTTGTTGTAAAGTCGCTCTCAAGGAAATCGCTGGTATTTTTCATGACGCCCAGCCTCTTCTTTTGTGCCTGAGCCTCCTGAGTTCGCCGCACATCTTCACGGCGTTGTTGAAGTACAGCTTGATGCGCCTCTGGATTCTCATTGGCCCGTAAAGTTACAATGTGAACTCGGTTATGTTGTAAACGGGCTTCATTTTGTTCCGTTGTTTCGTGTGTCCGTGTTACAGAAGTGCGAGCTCTTTGATGTAGTAAACGGGCTTCCTTTTGTTCTGTTGTTTCGTGTTGCAGTGTTGCAGAAGTGCGAGCTCTTTGATGTAGTAAACGGGCTTCCTTTTGTTCTGTTGTTTCGTGTTGCAGTGTTGCAGAAGTGCGAGCTCTTTGATGTAGTAAACGGGCTACCTTTTGTTCTGTTGTTTCGTGTTGCAGTGTTGCAGAAGTGCGAGCTCTTTGATGTAGTAAACGGGCTTCCTTTTGTTCTGTTGTTTCGTGTTGCAGTGTTGCAGAAGTGCGAGCTCTTTTATTTAGTAAACGGGCTTCCTTTTGTTCTGTTGTTTCGTGTTGCAGTGTTGCAGAAGTGCGAGCTCTTTGATGTAGTAAACGGGCTTCCTTTTGTTCTGTTGTTTCGTGTTGCAGTGTTGCAGAAGTGCGAGCTCTTTTATTTAGTAAACGGTCTTCCTTTTGTTCTGTTGTTTCGTGTTGCAGTGTTGCAGAAGTGCGAGCTCTTTGATATAGTAAACGGGCTTCCTTTTGTTCTGTTGTTTCGTGTTGCAGTGTTGCAGAAGTGCGAGCTCTTTTATTTAGTAAACGGGCTTCCGTTTGTTCTGTTGTTTCGTGTTGCAGTGTTGCAGAAGTGCGAGCTCTTTGATGTAGTAAACGGGCTTCCTTTTGTTCTGTTGTTTCGTGTTGCAGTGTTGCAGAAGTGCGAGCTCTTTGATGTAGTAAACGGGCTTCCCTTTGTTCTGTTGTTTCGTGTCGCAGTGTTGCAGAAGTGCGTAGTCTTTGATCCAATAAACGGGCCCTTTTTTGATCTGTCGTCTCATTTTGCCGTGTTGCAGATCTAGCAGCTTTGGTACTCTTCGGGGAGAAAGTACCGTGACGTTTTCTACTCCGTTGGCGAGGTCGCTTATTATCATGGCTAATCTTTAAAGAGAGGAGCAAGTACAGAAACGGTATGTTAAATACAGGGTTGCACAAAGTTGTTTCTTCCCCAGGAGCAAGGTTTTGAGCTTAACATTTCCCCACCTACACTAACATGTTTGATAAAAATCAGATTACAATTTTAGCTATTATATATAGCTAACATTATAATAGTGTTGTTTAGATATACCAGTACCATAGTAATAATTCGAAATTTGGATTTATTTAGGGGGGTATGAAAAGAAAATGATGCGCGTGAAGCGCGGATATTTTTTTTGTGGCATTTTACGCTAAAATTGTCAAGATGTTTTCTAATTTAACCTAATTTAGTAAAAAAATGTGCGAAAAGCGCGTATTTCTGTTTGCCTTTTTATGCCAAAATTGTCGATTTGTCTCTGATTTTAACTTAAATTGGTTTTTTGTGGGGTTTTTTTTTGGGGGGGGGGGCAAAGTGGGGGATGCCGGGGCACAAAACTATTTGTGGGGGAAACGCCTCCTTCCCCCTACTGGGGAAAGCAATAAAACAATAAACACGTAATTAAAGTATACCTGTGCAACCACAGCTCATAACCCAAAGTTGCATTTTTTTCTCTTCAACTTTTTTTCACCCTTTTCCCCAATACTTTTTTCTTTTCCACTTGACATTATTTCCCCAATTCTCCTCATTATTTCCCGGGAGCGGTGCTCCCGCACTTTGTGCAACCCTGGTTAAATATGACTCCTTTCATTTCACTTTGTAAATAGGCATTTTAAGTTATGAGAAAACAATGGATAATTAGTGAAGATTTCATTCAAGACAATCAGACAAAATATGTGAGCCAACCATCGTTCCCAAGAGAACATCATCTTTCAATTAGGTTGTGTTGATGAGGACCTTCGACCTTTGGCAGTATCACCCATATTGTTTATTTCTCGAGGTTTTTCCTCAAGCGATTAAGTATAATTATTTACCTGGTAATTGTTTCCATCGGCGATCTGGGCATAATCAATACTATCCGTCTCCGTGTCCGTGTCCGTCGGTGTGATAGGCCTAGGGCCTGGGTTCGTGTGTATATCATTTGCTAATGACAGTAGCCTTCGTGTGTATGGTTGGTATATGACACAACTGTTTGTGACGTTGAAGCCTCGGAAAGCATGATCTTGATTGTCAATGGCCGGGTCAATGGCTACATTCAATGATTCGTCCGGGTTTATTGATGACCCTGCATTGACGCCGTAAACCAAAATCGCTAGCAAGATTAGGGTGCTGACTTTGCCATACCAATACCATGATTTGAAGGGTTTGGTTTTCCTGCCGCTTTCATGTGACATACATCGCCAAGACACTGGTTGAAAAAACCCACCAATTCGGGCTCTCCACACATTGGTTGAAATGCCCATGATCGATCCAGCTTTGAAATAAGATTTTTGGAAGAAAGAGTAGTCATAAAATGAAAAAATTGCAAATGAACGGGCTTGAAACCATCCTTCCCTAATCCCTCGATCACACTATGCCATTTAAATTAGTTTTACAATATTACCAAAACAATTGTATCGTT
>JAYJML010000155.1:10623-61476 GCA_035610835.1 Ophiura sarsii | reverse complement strand
GTTGATTATTTTGAGTTTGAGTTTCGCGTTTTTAATGTAAAGTTTCGAGTTCAGTTTTCAGTTCATGAAGGACCTCTATGGATTTCAATGGGAATCATCAGAGCCCATGATGAATGTTTGTAATTTCTCTAAAATGAATTGGCATGATTCTGCCAGGAGCATGTCAATAAAGATTGGTATATAGATATAAAAATTGATGCCCCCCCCTCTCCCGAACCAACATGCCACTTTGCACATGTATAGATCATAATAGTTTATATATTCGAGTTTTTATTTTCGGAGATTCGAGTTAAATATTTTCCAGATTTGAGTTTATAAATTCGAGTTAGTTATTGAGTTTATAAATTCGAGTTAGTTAGTTTATTAATTCCAAATTTTGAATTTCGGAGATTTTAATTGTTTTATTCTTCGAGTTTCGAGTTTCGCGTTTATAATTTCAGGATTTGTTTAATTTTGTTAGAGTCGAGTTTTGAGTTTATCATTTAGAGTTTATGATATGATATGAAAGGTTCATTATAAAAATGAATTTAAAGTTTCAGAGTTTTGCGTTTATAATTTGGAGTTTCGAGTTAATAATTTGGAGTTTGGAGTTGTGTTATTCATGTAAGTTTGAGGCCTGAATGAGAGTTTCGAGTATATATTTCCCAGATTTGAGTTTATAAATTTGCGTTTTGAGTTTCGGGTGTTAGAGTTGTTGTACGAAATGGACCCATCCTTTGTACCTACAATGATCGAATATGAATTTTTGATTTATCAGCCTCAAAATGATATACTCGAAACTTGGAACTCGAAATTCGAAATTATATAAACTCGAAACTCGAAACTTTCTTTGTGTTACGCGTACTCGGCAATCATTTGGTGATAGTGCATTGTGTGTTGCTGGACCACGCCTCTTGTAGTATCAATAAGTGTTGGGTATTACACATTTCTATGAGTGTGCACAGTAAAAAATACCGGGACTAGTTTGAACATTTAAAGTATTAAACTAATATATAACCAACCTCAGTGCCCATGATAGGAATAATTACACCCATGGAGTTATTCTTACACCAAGTTAACACCAGAAACCAAACTCCATGTGCATGTTTAAAACTCAAATATTGCAATGACACCAAGTGGGTTTAATTTCATACCAACATGCTTAACACCAGCTAAGTGTTGCACATTTAACACTATAGTTTTCTCTTTACACTGTTTTAACACCACAACTAGTGTTAACATAGATGAAAATAATTTATAAATAACAAATGACACCCGTTGGTGTTATTCTTACACCAGATGTAACACTAGTGACCCAACACCATATGTAGTGTAATAATGACACCCGTTGGTGTTATTCTGACACCATGTAACACTAGAGACCCAACACCATACTTCCGACGCAGGCGTTTCTGCAGTAAGTGACACCCAGTGGTGTTAATCTAACACTAAAAGTAACACCAAATGATTATCACCAGTTCAGTGTTTCATATTTAACACCGTTTTTGCAGTGTACAGTATATGGGTATAATAATTTTGGACAGGCATAAAAATACAATTCTTCTTAAATCATATTGTTATGCAAAAAATGTTTAGCCCAACTATATTGATTTGTACTTTTAAACTAACTGTCTTTTGTGTAAAGTGAAAGTTCACACACTCCAGCTGGTATATAAATATACAGTATATCAGAAAAATGCAAAAAACTCGTATTTTTTCAAAGGGTTTGAATTTATTTATTTATTTATTTGTACATACACTTTTAAATCAGAGCACCCGTCTACCCGACGGTGCGATCACATACAGAAAATCACAAGATTAATACACAATTTATAATACACAATTAATACACAAAATTACACAATTTTACCATGAGTGAGATATAAAACATAATACACACACAGAGTATTGATACTATATTGATTTGAACAGGCACACGTAGAAAATGGCACTGCAGGGTGTATCAACAAACAGTAGGACTCGCTTTCAGTACCCGCTTTCAGTACCCCCCCCCCCCCCCCCCCACTCCCAATATTGACGTCGTGTCGGTTGAGATTGGCACCGTCGGTTCATTTGACCAGAGGAATCATGGAATTATGATGGTCAAAAGTAAAGTACACAGATGAAATTTGTTCAATGATGCGCGCATTATGCTCCCCACAAATGCAATGATCTTTGGTACAAGCTTGTTTTTAGAGCCACGATGAACCTCAATCGTGCCAAAAATATAGGTGTAAAATCGAAAAGATCATCGTGCCGGTTATTTTTAATTTATATGAATAACCTAGCTATACCTATACGCGCCACCGCCTTGGATCAATAAGTCATCAACATTGCATGCTTATTACAATTGCAAAATGTACCTATATTTTACATCAATACCATTTAAAGGTGTATGTTCCGATTACTTTTTAGGGAGGGCATATGTTTTTTTCTTTTTCACATCAATATATTTTGATATCAGAAGAATCCACATAATTGTTCTCATTATATCTGTAAAATCTTAGGGGCTGCAGAACTGTTCCATTTAGAAATCATGTGCTAAAATGTGGTGAATAACTACCGGAGGTTATTTAACCACCAGTAATGTTTGTGTACTACTCAATGGGCAATTGCTTTGTGATCTTGTCCTTCTAAAATAAGAACTTTTAGAGTTAATGCAACTCAAAATTTGGAATGTGATAAGGATGACCATTCATGTCAAATAGAAAACATTCAAGTTAAAAATCGGGCCAGCAATCGGAACATATGTACCTTTAAGTAAATTTTAAATACATTAGTTCTTTTAATTAATTACGAATTACGAGCAAGTGAAAAGAAAGTGTTTTGTATCCTCAATACCATTATTACATAACTGACCGATGCCATCATTATCAGGGGTCCATTTACTCACCGTGCTCAATTGGTAGGGTTTATTTATTTATTTATTCTGAAAACACTTTCAAAAACACCCCCACCCATGCACACGGAAGTTGTGCATCCAAAGAATACAAAAACAAGAGTAAAATACACAAAATAACACAAGTGAATGAATACAAGGTACAAATGATAAGACAACGTAGGAAAAATAAGCATACAGTCATGAATATCATGTTATATCATACACAAAGATGCAGTGGCGTAGCCCCCGCCCCCCCCCAATATTGACGTCGTGTCGGTTGAGATTGGCACTGTCGGTTCATTTGACCAACAAAATGTTTGTGTACTACTCAATGGGCAATTGCTTTGTGATCTTGTCCTTCTAAAATAAGAACTTTTAGAGTTAATGCAACTCAAAATTTGGAATGTGATAAGGATGACCATTCATGTCAAATAGAAAACATTCAAGTTAAAAATCGGGCCAGCAATCGGAACATATACCTTTAAGTCAATTTTAAATACATTAGTTCTTTTAATTAATTACGAATTACGAGCAAGTGAAAAGAAAGTGTTTTGTATCCTCAATACCATTATTACATAACTGACCGATGCCATCATTATCAGGGGTCCATTTACTCACCGTGCTCAATTGGTAGGGTTTATTTATTTATTTATTCTGAAAACACTTTCAAAAACACCCCCACCCATGCACACGGAAGTTGTGCATCCAAAGAATACAAAAACAAGAGTAAAATACACAAAATAACACAAGTGAATGAATACAAGGTACAAATGATAAGACAACGTAGGAAAAATAAGCATACAGTCATGAATATCATGTTATATCATACACAAAGATGCAGTGGCGTAGCCCCCGCCCCCCCCCAATATTGACGTCGTGTCGGTTGAGATTGGCACTGTCGGTTCATTTGACCAACAAAATGTTTGTGTACTACTCAATGGGCAATTGCTTTGTGATCTTGTCCTTCTAAAATAAGAACTTTTAGAGTTAATGCAACTCAAAATTTGGAATGTGATAAGGATGACCATTCATGTCAAATAGAAAACATTCAAGTTGAAAATCGGGCCAGCAATCGGAACATACCTTTAAGTCAATTTTAAATACATTAGTTCTGGACACAAAGATGCAGTGGCGTAGCCCCCGCCGCCCCGCCCCCCCCAATATTGACGTCGTGTCGGTTGAGATTGGCACTGTCGGTTCATTTGACCAACAAAATTATTTAATTATGATGATAAAAAATACACAGATGACATTTTTCAAGCGCTACACGCGCATATGTCTTCCCAAAATACAATATTCTTTGGTACAAGCTTGTTTACAGCCAAAATATAGCTCAATCGTGCAAAAAAAGGTGTAAATACGAGAATGTTCACGCGCTACGCAAGCATACATCTGGTCGGTTCATTTTCATTTCTCGCCCCCCTCCAATATGAATAACCTAGCTACGCCACTGCAAAGATGGGCTTATCACCTTATGTCATAAAGTCATAATTCATAACATGGATTGGTGTATATAAGTAATATTAGTAGGCCCTAATATTATTAGTAGGCATACTATTATTATTATTATTGTTACTCAACAAAACTGTCCTACATGTTACAAAAGACATCAAGCTGTATATCAAGTATGGGTGACAATCATATTGACCAGGTCAAGGGTCAAGAAGGGGTCACTATGGGTCAAAATGTAAATTTTCAATTCGATCGCTTAAAATGCATCTTGTCTCAGAGAAAATGACTCATGACCTTCACAATTAGTCAACAGATTCCTTGGGTCCGTGCACATAGGGTGTTCAGCGATCAAAAGTGACATGTCATACGGAATCACTAGGGGTCATTGAACTTTACAAGGGTAAAAGTTAAGACATGCTCCGATTTGGACCGGGTTTGTTGCATCTTGTTTGGTTTGATGAGCCAAGAAAATAAGTCAATCATATTGACCAGGTCAAAGGTCAAGAAGGAGTCAATAGGGGTCAAAATGTGATTTTCATTTAAAACGCTCTTGCATTTTAATGAAACGACACAGGAACTTAAGAATCGGTCCACATACTCACGATTACCATCCCCATTAATAATACTCAGGTTTTTAAAATCGAAAAATGTTTGGGGTCACTAGGGGTCAAAATGTAAATTTTCACTCCATTCATTCAAAATGATACTTGTCCAAGAGGAAATGACTGATGATTGTCAGAATTGGTCAAAGGATTCCTCGTATCAATGTTCATATATGTTGCTCCTGCACTAAAAGTGACAGGTCACACAGGGTCACTAGGGGTCATTGACCTATACAGGGGTAAAGTTGAAGACATTCTCCGATTTTAACCGGACTTGTTTCTTCTTGTGCACATTGATACACAGTAAAAAAAAAAGTGAACAACATGTTTAAAAAATTGAACAACTGCTGTTTGACGGGTGAGCTGAGCAACTTGTTGCTCAAAATATTAAACATCTGGGGTTGTTTAAAGTTTTAAACACCTAGTTGTTTAACTTTTTAAACAACATGTTTAAAATCAGATTTTACACATTGGTGTTGTTTAAAAATTGTTGTTCAATTTTCAAGGGTTGTTTAAAGAAAGTTGTTCAATCCTCATGGGTTGTTCAAAGAAAGTTGTTCAATCATCTTGGGTTGTTCAAAGAAAGTTGTTCAATCATCTTGGGTTGTTCAAAGAAAGTTGTTCAATCATCTTGGGTTGTTCAAAGAAAGTTGTTCAATCCTCATGGATGAAATTGGCCTGTTTAAATAACCAGGGTTGTTTAATGGTGGTTGTTTAAAACTGCAGGGTTGTTTAAATGATGGTTGTTAAAAAAACAGGGTTGTTTACTGGTAGTTGTTTAAAATTCCAGCACGATTTGAAGACTTGAATTTCTTGTGTTGAAGTACACAGACAGAACGGCAGAACTGTCGAATTCGGATGCCTTCTGTCTGTGGAGCAAAATCGCGAAATTAAAATTATATTTTTGCAAAAAATATCCATCTTCGCCGTCTATCATCAAACTATATCGGTTCTTTGGTCATCATATTTCATTATTTTCTTGATTGTATTTCCCCATCTTGTCAGCAAAATCTTTAAAATTATGATTTAAAATCGAAATTTGTTTACCGAATGAAATACGGCGGCCATTAATTTGAAGCATCGCAAACGAATCATTGTGACACGTGACTTGTGACGTCACAAGTAAACAACGTTGTTCAAGATCACTTTGTATTGATGTGAACGGCGTTCTTTATACTGTAAACAACACCTGTTTAAAAAAATGTTGTCTTCTTTAAACAACGATGTATAACTTTTACACATCTGTTGTTTGAAAAAGTGTACAACCGAAATTGAACAGCGATATTTTGTACATCGTTTTCTCTGTGTAAGCCAAGAAAAAAGTAAATCATCATAACCAGGTCAAAGGTCATGAAGAGGTCACTAGGGATCATTTTCTCCAAAAAAAAATCAAGGTAGCCTGGTCTTAGACCAGAACAAGATCTAGTTTTTATCTGTCCTTATATAAATACTAGCAACACCACTCTTTTCATTTTATTGTTGCTTAGCAAATGTCTGCACTAGTTTTCTTTCTTTTTTTATGGCCTTCAGTTTTGCAGTGAACTGATTTATCTTTTTTCCCTAATATTATTGTCTGCATTACACTCTCGAGCTATTCGATTAAATTTGTTGAACAAGCTATTTGGTTGCCCGCTTGGATATTTCTTGACCAAGACATTTATGAGTGCTGTTTCTTCAACAGTCCAAGTACCTTGTTTCATGTGAGTCCCTCTGTTAGCAAGGAAACAAGATCCAGACATTCTTTTAACAGAATTACTATGTGGCTTTCTAGTCCGAACGGATACATTTGACTTATTTTGAGTATGGGCACCATGAGGATTCTCACAATGTTTGCATCTACATGATTCAGTACATCCCTTTAGTGACCTTAAACAAGGGCATCTACTTTTGAAAAGTGATTCATTGCAACGAGGTATGATTTTCTTGTCATTTACACCGCAGCGACAAGACGTAGACGCGTTATTAGTAGTTTTGCTTTTTGCAGCTTTCTCAATAAGTAAATCATAATGGAGACAATCGCTAGAGTAAGCCAGAAATACACTGTCACTTACTAGAGCTGTTTCCATATGTGGCTCAAACACTAACACTGGAAATGTTGTATTGCTAGTTACAACAGTAATAGGCATTCTCAACGTATCTACAATAATTGGCAAAATAAAGTCACCAATGTCATGATTGAATACACCATCTACTCTAAATGCCTGTATTTCTTCAGTATCTAATTCTATACCACCAAACCTGTTACTGTATTTGTCTTTATGGTTTGTCAGTTGATTTACAAATATATTCCGAAGAATGTTGATGTTTTTGATTGTATTTAATGTTAATCCAATGGACATAAGGTGATTTTTTATATCGCTATCTACTGCAAGAAGATCTTGTAGCCCATGTGCAATGGATGAAAACAAACAATTCCCATCACCTTGTATTTTATGTATTGATAGTTTTAATTTGTCAATATTAGCCGAAAGGATGTCTTTTCTACTGGGTGAAGATGATGAGGATGATGTTGACAACACTTTTAGCAATTTCAAAAAGTTACGCTCATTTAGATGATTGACATTTGAACTGTTCATACTTTTGGTTGCTCCCTTACTTTGCATTTTCAGGATCAGTGAGGATACAATCAATGCAGATGACAGTGCCTCTCTAATCCATAATAGATCTACATGTACATCACGCTCGCGCTCATTAGGCGACATTTTATCTGGCGATTCTTGTGCCGAGTCTGATGACATTTTTGATGCGGTTCCGAAATTTTCAGGAAGAACTTGGGTACGCGCGATGCGTTCTCCCGTGGGTTCTCCTATAGCAGTCGTGCAATAAGTTTTCAACATGTGTCTTTTCTGGTGGTGTGGTGTATACATACTTCCTGGAATTGCTGTGATGGTATTGATTCTGTCTCTCATTCCACCGGTGAATGTGTACTATGGACATCAACGCTTCTGCAAGTTCTACGCCAATGCGGCGAAATTTAAGTCCAGAATTTCTCAAAAACGAGTGGAAACGTTCATTCCGATTGGTCCCACAAGATGGATCAATTTCTGAAAGACAACCCTTTGATATGTGTCTTTTTAGTTTCTCAACTTCCCCGTATGTTTTCGCATTCAGCAGAGGTTGGCCGTTTTCATTGATATTCCTCCATTTTTGTATCCACTCTTCAAGTTTGTTAAGAATTTGCGCAGGTGACAATGTTGGATGTTGACGCTTTTTTACATGGGAGTCACGATCATGAATAAAAATAGTCCCAAAATCACTAGCACACTGAGATGATGCGTGAAGTTTTTTTGATAAGGTTATGACTACTCGTTGGACTGCATGGAACAAGTCCAATTTGACATGCATGCACTGACCAAATACTTCACGCAGTTTCTTACGCCATGAGCAGCAATTGTCAACAAAGATTGTGTGAGGCATTTCATCAAGACAAACAAATCTATCATTCAACTCAACCAATTCCTTTTTGACAGAATCAAACTTATTTGATGCAGCGAACTTCCATGTCAGCACTTGTCCAATGTCATTAAGTACAGCGAACAGGCTATCATACTGTTTGGTCCATTTTTGATCTTCAGGACGAACAAAACCAACATTCCCTGTATAAAACACAAGGATGGCATTAAGAATCGCATTGATAACAAATAATGTTAAACGTTGAATAGCATTTCCTGACACTTTGAACATGTATATTGGGCTATTCCATATAATAATGACACCCCCCCCTATATAGAGGACAAATTTGTTATTTCATTTTTTAGTCCGGAATTCCATGACTCCCTCTATGAAGAGTATATATGGAATTCCAGATCAAACTTAAAAAAGTATGGAATTCCAGATCAGTATGGAATTCCAGATCAAACTTCAAAAGAGTATGGAATTCCAGATCAGTATGGAATTCCAGATCATACTTCAAAAAAGTATGGAATTGGTAGGAAAATAGTCTGGAATTCCGATGTTCTCTATAGGGGAAAAAAAACCAAAAAAAGGAACGGAATTCTCTAGGGGGTTCATTATAATCTGGAATAGCCCATTGCCCATCACAAGTTCTGAATGAAATTCTAAAAAATGTGAATCCTTCACTTATTAAAATAGCACTTGAGTAATCAATTCATTGTAGAAAGGTAATATAGAAAGGAATAGAAATAATAATATAACGGACAAAAGCCACTTTACAGTTAACAATGAATTGAAAGGTTACGCCAAACATGGCCGACCTCAAAAACTGGACAGTGAAATAATAGGCCAAAAAGTAGAAATCTTAGCCAAAAAAAGGTTCAAATATCGGAATTTCACCCGTTTTTGTTGTTGTTACTTATAATGTGAGGGAAATGGTGTTTCCAACATAGGCCTATGCTATAATATTCAGGGCTTTTGACGCGTGCTAAAATGAAGCGCGCAGCGGTAACGGTATGATGTCCAGTTGTTCTATTTTTTTTATATATTTGCCAATGACACCTATATATATCATGAATTTATCAGAGCAAAATTTGAATAAAAAACTATGGAAACGACTACGTTTCGCAATTTTCCCCCAAAAATGCGGGATTTTAACACTTTTATCGTATCGCCCCCCCCCCCATTTTTCCTTGTGGGTAGGTTTGAATTTCCTGCTGAGCACCTTCAGGGGGGGGGGGGGGGCACTAGTGCCCCCCGGCTGTTACGCCACTGAACTGGATCCATATTTTAACTTGACAATCTGATGACACTCAATGAATGAAATAATAAACCCATTGGAATGGCGATAAAAATTCCCTTTAAAAGGAAAACCCCAGAATCAGGTAAAATCCCTTGCAATGAGGTGAAGACCATTTCGCATTCGCAGTTTCATGTTTATCGACTCACAGTTCGTAGTCTGACAGGTTCTATAATACGAAAAAGGTTCTATAGAAAAGGTTCTATATAGTCTGAACGTATATAAGGTTCAATAATCTGAAAATAGTCCCAATATCTGTTATCATGATCATGTATTATAATCCGAGTATGAAGAAAGGGTCTGCAATCCGAACATTAAAGCAGGTTCTGTAGTACAAATTTGAACTAGGGTTGTTTGACTTTATTCCGAATCAAAGTAAAGTGTTCTCTAGTCTAAACCTTACTATGAGTTCTTTTTAGTCTATCTGCAGAACTTATTTAAAAAATGGCTTTCATCAAACAATGGATTCGAGAACCATGTGTTCGTGTATTTGAAACCCTTTTTTTAGCTTTCAGACTATAAAAATGTAAAATATTCGGGTTTATTCATACTATACATGTATATTGAGCCTCATCAGTTACGGATTAGTAAACTTCTTTAACACTTTTACAAATTTAGATTCTGGAACTCGTTGTATTGTCAGATTATAGAACCATCGAACTTTGACTGCAGGGTAACTTAGTAACTTATTACACTTAGTAGGGGTACACTTTTGAATTGTCAAGACTCAACATTGGTGTCATACAAATCTATTTGAAAGAATCTTAGGGACTGGGAGGACGCTTGGAATCCTTTAACATTCTTAAGCTGTGATTGTTTTTTAAACAATCATTATCATTCTTTAAATGAACGCATTATAAACAAACAATTAAAATTCCGTGGTTCAATGCACGCACCAAGGTCAAATGGTCGTTTCAAATCGTGCACAATATTTTTTGATTCACCCTGCCCTGTTAGTTAGCAAGGAGCGAGGGTCAACAAGATTCGGTCCAGTTATCAAGAAAAAGGGGTCAACACAAATTAGGCATAGCGAGAGGGGGTTGGTCAAAAAGTGTGTATGTTCCAAAAATAAAATTATCCGGAACCCCACCCCCCATCACCACCAAAGTATTGTGAACGCTCCCTTATACATTGATTGTTTATACACTTACCTGCTACTTTGAAGGTGTGATCACATGACATCCACTTGGCTTTGATCTTCAGCATTTCATTTGAGAAAAAAATCTTTATTTCGGCGATAGTATATGAGGACTACTTCACGGATCGTATCATCACTTGGTATACATATGTCATTAGGGGCAGGTTCAGCATGTTCATGTATGTCAGAAATGTTAACTGTTTGATCGTGTCTGTCTCTATACCACCCAACATGGAGCCAGAAGAATTTCATCACACGGTGCTGTTCCAGGGCCATTCTGTCAACTAAAGTCTTTTCAATTGTTTCAATTTTGGATCCAGCATTAACAAATGAAATTATTAAGTCAAAGAGCTCAGATGTCACTCCAGTTTTATAAAACAACATGAACGGGACACGTATTATTTCTGGAAGACACTCCAGGAAAGGGTCCGATGTGCTGAGAAATGTACACTTGTTTTTACAGAGGAGCAAACATATTGTCGAGCTATCAATACAACAAGATGACCATGATGGTGAATTATTCTCGGTGGATATGATTTCTGGTTTGTCCAATATGCTGGTTTTAGCGATGAATCTTGATGTTGCGGACACGCCATCCCATTTTGAAATAAGTCTCGGTACTGTCCAGGGGGGTCCCACAACAGAATGATTGGGTGCATATACTCTTCTATCTGGAAGCGTGTTATAATCTGGTTGCTCTGGTATGATAACATGTGGATGGTTTGTACTGAATTGGTTTGTCTTGATGACCAAATATTTAAACCAATCGTCCGGATCTGAATCTTTTGACAATTTCTTATTGCTAGGTGCTGATGTGACACATGACAAAATGGAAAGAGTGACCAATGATACACACAGAGCATTCTGGAACCACATCATTATCTGTTAAATGTAAAGAAGACAAATCATTTTAATTTTAAATCTATAAAAATATAAACTATCCTATCTGAATGTCGATACATGTAAATATATAAAACTAGAAATTGTGGGAAATATTGCAAATTAAAAAAACGATAGGCGATTGTGTAATATATTTTTTCACTTCATTTCATTCATTTTTCTTATTTTGGGAGCATAGAGGTATGGCACGCCACGTAGAACATTATAGACGTTATTCATAATTGCCGATTTCATGTCTAAAAGGGAGACAAACAATCTCGTACTTAAGCCTACTGCAATGTAATGAACTGTGAAATTCAAAATCAGCCTACAGGGTGAGTCAAAAAAGTCCGGTCCCGTTTTCAAAAAATCAGGGAAAATACTTTTTGTACAAAATTTGTAATTTTTGTCATTGTTTATAAGAGAAGACGTACTTCTTCATACTTGGTGATATTTTCACGACAATATCATATTCCGCGCCAGATTTACAACATATTTACGAAAAGTCGCGAAATCCAAAGTGTTCCAAGTTTGGTGGTGGATGTTAACACTATTGCGTTTTTCATACAACACAACACACTGTATAATTGTTGCAATTTATACCAAATGAATATGTTTTTGGTTGAATCTCAGATAAATAAAACAATATTGCATGCAATGTATTTAAATAATAATATTATAACATAACTCAGTATTGCACAAACATATTCATAAAAATGGACTATGCACTTGGCCTGGTAAGTTGTCAAAGCACAAACTGTTTAAAGATATAAGATCTGTTTTTTCTCTCAGACTTCTCTCATATCAGTTCTATTAAATTAACAAGTTTCAAAATACTTTGGTCAACATTTTGTTAAAACTCAATAATGTTTGTTATAGGCTATCTCTGATTGCACGAAAACTATTGAAAACATAACCGCAAAGACAATCTCTTTTCTTATTGTTATTGCTGTGAATACCAACACGCCTTTGATTGACTTATTCAAAAGGCGCGCGTTAAACGTTACCATCCATAGGGATCCCTTAGATAAGTTGGAACAGATTTTATTTCACAGAATTTAGAAAAATTATCATATCTCCCGTTTCGAATAACCAATTTGAATGAAATACAATTTAGGTTATAACTAGTAATGCCACTTCGCTCGGCAAGTCATTACATTAAATATATTCATTTTTGTATTTTAAATGGATTAAAAAATCGGTGAAATCGGGACCGGACTTTTTTGACTCACCCTGTAGATAACGCTATCAACAATCTAGGTTAGGGGTCGTCCAAAATTATCGGCATTTTCACTTACGTACAGAGCGTACGTAACTTTTTACCCCCTCCCCCCCCCCCCCCTCGAGTTACGTACGCAATAAATGGCGAAATTTTATTTTATTTTGTACTTTAAAAAAAAAATCCCGCCTCTCAAGATCGCCATTTTGCATGTTCAATTTCTACTTGGTCATTACTCATATAATCGTTGTGAAGTGCAATACCCTTTTTATAATAGAATATAGTAGGCCTACCCCTTCCCTTCCCTCGAGGCTCCGGCTCTTGAACCTATTATTGGACACACACTATATTTTTTTCTTCAAAAATCTTTAAATCTTAAAAAACCCATAGGGGTGCTGCAGTACCTCCACTTCCCAGGGGCTTGCACTCATGCATGATGAAATGCCCACCGTAATAGAAATGACTAGTTCAGAACAAATTAAGCAAATTTCAGGCAATTTTTACAACAAAAGCCAAAATGGCGGACCATTTGAGCACCCTCGCAGAACCGTGTGTTGGTGTTTTAAAATAGGGAATACAGTATGACGAGTCTAGGCCCAGTGGGGAGAGGGGGGGGGGGGGGGGGGGGGTGGGGGTGGTTCTCACATTGATATGGTATATGTATGTGCCTGCCTTTTGGGGTGCCGTTTTGCAAAAATTGGTATATCGATGGGGCGGTTTTCATCACAGATCAAAGCGCCCAATTGGCATAAATTGGGTGTATTTTAAGGCATTTTTGGTTAAATTGGGTGCTAAGTTTTCTTACAAAATTGGTTAGGTATAGGCCTAGAGAAAGTCACATTTTCGAAGTCCGTCAGGCACATCCACGTACGATTTTGACAAAAGTAACGCCCCCCCCCCACCCCCAGGGTCTAGACCATGCGTGACACTTGCGTAGCATTCGTTGATACGTGGGCGGGCGGGGTACAAATACAAGGCCAAAGGGGAAGAGCACGCTGACAAATTTGAAGTATTCGAGTGATGATTTTCTTCAATTAACAATTGAAAACACTTGAGCATTTCATTGTGTGTTTTAAAGCGGTTACACAATTTCGGTCCAAGACAGCATGTATACACAAACTTGATTATCATTCGTGGAGATTTCTGAAGAGATAGCAAATGAAATTGCTTATACTGTTAATCTGTTGACACCGGGTGGTAGCGCGAATATCTGTCTCTATTTGCATAAGCTTAATTGAAATAGGCAACAATTTTCCAATAAACATCATACAAGTATCTATTTATATAATTATGTCCACGTGATTTGTTACTGACAGGATCAAGGAGCACACAAGTTTGTAGACTGGAGCCATCGGAATACAAGGCCAAATAAAAATAAAAACTAGTTTATCGTCCTATCTTTTGAAGAAGAACAAATTAGTGGCGGGCACTTGTTCATTTATTTTTCATTTAGTAAAAAAATCACCATTACAAGCGTGGTATTGCATGATTGATTGCGTAATTTGAGGAGGACGAGGCTTTTTTTTCATTAGTATAGCTCCCTATGATTCTATTTATAATTTTGTAAATTGTTTGTATATAATTTTACCTCGGTTTTTATATTGTGTTGTATTATGGACGCATTCGCCAAGTTGGCGGATGCCACTGTTCTCAAAGTGTTTGTCCGAATAAATAGAAAAAATAAAGAAATAAAATATATCCCAAAAGTAGGCCTAAGCTGGAAAGATGTTTGACTTGATGTCTCACAATATGTTGTTTTATTAAATTTGCAATAAACCAGGATCCAATCTACATGTATATATATAGTGCTCACACAAATCACTGTCACTCCGTGAATACACTCCTCAAGAGTGGATTTTCACTCAAATTAACATTTAGAAAAAAAGCCTGTTGATTGAAATATTCAATACCATCATTGGATGAAAATTCGCTAAATATCAGACCACTATTTTGACTACCGAATGGTAAAAGAACGTGGGAAGAGAGGGACATTTCCCTAAAAATATTTCCGGTGAAGCGTATTTAACATCATACTGGACAATTTTCCTACATGTTTCAACATTATAAAACAAAAGTTGGACTCGCTCCTTCTCCTTCCGAATTCTTTTTACACGTTTTACTTCCGCCACCCCTGCCAGCCTTGATAACCCCAACTATTAAAAAAATGTATATTTCTCTAGCTTCGTTTGTGTAGGCCCCGGGTGTAGGCCTACTTGTTGTTTGCTGTTTTAAACCATTTAAAAATGGTTATTCTTTTGAAAAATGGCTCCATATTGTTAATGGAACCAAGAACATGGTACAGTAAGTAAACAAGGAAAACCAGTAACAATTTAGTACAGCGTATGTTAATCATTAAATTATGTTATTTATTGATGTTAAATATATATTGAACTATGAAATACACGGTCATGTTAAATATTCAGCTTTATCAATCTCATAATTTAACAGAAAAGGTGTAAATCTTTTCAACGATGATGATCTTTTCTAATATTATATAATGGCTGATTAAATATATTTAGAAAACTAATTTAGCCCAGATTGGAATGATTCTGTTTGACATAATACATGTTTTACAATATAATGTCAAAACCAGATTACCACACATAAACACCAGTTTTTCTTTGAAAATATTAATATCAGATAAGCGACTCAAAAGTATGCGAATTTTAAGCAAATTGTGTGGAATTAACATTCGTATACTATGAACAAGTAAAAATATAGTCAGACTTTACTATGTTTCCTATGTTTTCTGATACCATGGAACTCTGTAAAATCTGTAAAATGCTGGTCATCATTATGTGTAGTATTGTAAGAGAAATCATGATGAATTAATTCTAATGAAATATTGAATATAGGCCTACTGTAATTACAATGTAAAATGTAAAATTAATATTAAACTGACGACTTTGACAGAACCGTTATTTCTCCCCAATCATGCACCATTAAATCTAGTTTTTAAGCTATATATTTAAAATCCATAATTATTCCTTTTCAAAATACAATAAAATTGTTATAGTTTTCAAAAAGTTAAGGAACCCGGAACGATAAGATAAGCCTCTATCCTGCCCCAGGTTCAATTACTGGTTGAAAGACCACGGTACCCACCGAAATTGATTGGTATGGCGCGTGTGTATACCGAACACGGATTGGTTCCATGCGCATTCTGATCCACAGCACGACTTGTTCAAAAGACTGATATTGGTATAATCAAATATAATTACTAATCGCTACATAATTATAATATTGATCCCGCTAGGGAGTCCAAATGTTCAGAATTGAAGCACAACAATATTTTCTATGCATAACATAAACGAAACGAAAAATGGTGAAACTGTCAAAATTTAAATATTTGCATAAATTAAGCTTAATTAAACCTATATGTCTGCCTGTTATGGCGCAATTTGTGAACTAACATTTGCCCAAATCTGGGATCAGTATCTATTCTTCCTTTCATTTTATAACAACAATGATAAATTCTGGAGTTGGATTAAACATTTTTGCAAATTTCATGCAAATTAGCTGGAAATAAATATTTGTACACACCCCAACCACTACAGACTATACTGAGATACGGTGGGAAGGGTTTTCTATCAATTTATTATCAAAATTAAACTGGTAGCACTTCCATCAATTGAAGAAGAAAAAAAATCTGATCCTCCTTGCCTATATTACTTTATTAGGCATGTATCGTTAACTCCTCTTGTCTAAAAAGTATCACCGTATTTAATAAACATCGTGGTAATAATACGTAATACCACAGTGACGTAATACATAATACTACCAGGTAATTAGTTTTGTGTGGTTTGATACAAAACATTTCTTTTGCCGTAGAAACTTCCATGGGTCAAGATTTTTACTGGGCACGCTATTTGTATAAACGCTCTGCTACTGTTCTGCGGGCATGGTGGCGCCGATTTATAATTGAATTGAAGATCATAAACCAAACAGATTTCACTAAGCCTTTTGAAAGTGGCATTTCGTGTTTTTGTTTCCAGTGTTTGCAATCGAACCAATACACAAGCAAACTATTTTCCAATGTTTATATCAATGTTTATTGATTGCCTTGGTAAAACGCCGTATAATACGTAATACAATTAAAATAAATGCTCATCCCGTCACTCACCAGGCATAAAGATGTAATAATAGCTCGATATAAAACTGAAGAAGGCACAATTTATGCAGGCATCAATGTGCATCTTGAACCTACCCTCCTCAAGGTTAGTCAAAGATAAGGGTCCGTATTCTCGTACGTAGTTAAACACGGTTTTAAGCTAAACACGCGTCTAACTTTAACTTTAGACACAGCGTTTAACTAAACGCGATTCTCGTACATTTGTTTTACTTAAACACGCGTCTAACTCGCCAAAATGTGTCTAACTTTAAACATGGGTACGGGGGTAGTTTAACTCGCGTTTAACTAAACTTCTGCATCAAGTGTATGTCGTGATTTTCTTATCGTGATACCATGGTTTAAAAGGAATAAAGATTTTTTAAATGATGGACCTTAACATTTTACACGCGGCTATTGGTTTTATCATATAAAAACAGATTTTCAGAAACCTTTCCCAATTTTCAAAGTGTATCTCAAGGATTACTGAACCAATACGAGGCATGTTTGTACTTTTTTTGTGCATTTTACACGGTGATTCCAAATTTGGTAATGGAATTCAATAATGTTGACATTTTTTAACCATTTTGTGAAATTTTGGAATGTCGCCTGCAGCCGCCTGCCGCATGGAAAGAAAAAAATTGTCCCCAAAAAGGGGGCTCAAAAAACACAATGACAATGAATGTTAAGAATCGCTCTTACAATAAGTGCTCTTAAAAGAAGAAAGAAAAAGGTTTTGGAATACTAATCATACACAAATTATATGGATTATAAAACCATTTACTTTTTGACTTTGGTAATTTGGATATTGATTATTTTAACGATCCCAATACAATTTGGGATTCTTAGAAGAGTAAGGTATTATCAGGGACCTTAAGTCCCTGGTATTATCAAGTGCAATTACTGATGATGGCCTGTGTACTGAAAAGATTAAGGGAAAAATAACTCTTGTGCATTTGATAAATATATTGAATATGCGATTAAAGACCGTAAAAACGCTGCTAAGGAGCACAGGGGGTGGGCAAAAAGTAATCAAAGTGATATACATAAGTCCCTGTATACATGAAGGTTTAGACTTGGAATAAGTATAGGTTTAGGTGATGATCTATGGTAATCTTACCAGGATAAAGCGCAATCATGCTAAGAATCTCGTGAAATGCAAAATTACGGAAATACGTATCTATTGATATTGCCAAGCAAAGAGCCGGGGGGGGGGGGGGTACTCGATTTTGAAGAAGGTAGGGTGTGCGGCTGGACAGTCTGAAAACACGGGCTTACCGAACTGAACTGGCACCAAAACGGGTTTACCGAACTGAACGGTCGCCGAAATTGGGGTCTTAGAGAACTGAATTCTTATACAAAATTGTGTCTTATAAACTAAATTTTAGGCAAAATGTTGCCTTATGAACAGAATTTAGGTAATTCTGATTATTTTCTAGTATTCAGGAGTTTTAAAAATAACAAGTTAATGCACACAGCATCCAGTTTTTGTTTCATTTAAATTCACACCCATATTCTTTATTTTATCTATTTTTTCCCAAAACTGATTTTTCTTTACCAAATTTGTTTACACATTTGACTACAGGAAAACGCCACCACCTATCAGCACACTTTAAACATTGACGTGTAGCTTGGAACATTCCTAAACAACCACCAGTTTTTCTATTAAATCATATCATCCTCAAACTCTTGTAAAATATACTAAGAATCCTACCAACATTTTGCAAACATATTTGTTTTTAAACTTGGCCCAAAAAGTCCCAAGATTTTCGCTATTCCATGTCCAAAATGAATATTCTTTTCACCCTGTTGTGTATAATATGTCTGTGCTACATATTGATATAAAATGAATACCGTCCATGCCTATAAAATTGGCTTACCGCCAATATTTCTGAACCATCTCATTGATCAAATACTCATTTTGATATAAACAAAGCCCCTAAGTTGCTTGAAAAGAGCTTATCACCCAATAGCATGGAGAGAATGGCATGACACGTAATAGTTGTTAGACGAGGACTCGAAGAGTTCGAGTCTAACATTCTACTTGTATGCGAGCCAAAATGGTACCAGGCTGAGGTCTTAATCTATCATTGTTTCTAATTTCTAAACACTATAATTGCATTATTAGCCAGACCAGTAAGATGTTATGACCAACAGGCTGGTATCATTACCGCATACAAAACAAGTCAAAACATTTGCAATAATACCAAGATGTTATGATTATGCTACAACCGGCAGCTATTGTTTATGTAGAGTTTCTAGGATGTGTAATTAACAGCATGAGATACGGCAGCTATTGTTTATGTAGAGTTGTAGCCTGTAGGTCACCCAAAACAACCCATTGCAAATGAAATCCACATGTAATACAATCCTACATTGGTTAAAATAAATGTTGCAATTTCTGTCACAGGTTTTCCATTTGAGAGAAGCAATGACACTTTCTTGTTCAAATTTACAATTGGCTGACAAAATGAAACACAGATAATATAAGCACTGTTCTAGTATTCATATCACAAGTTATCACATAGTCATTAGGCTAATGTAAATAAAATCAAAATAGATTAGGATTTTAAATACTAACAAGATTAATTAATTTGAAAATATGTAATACATTTCATTGATTTGAAAATAATGATTTTAAATATAGGCCTAGACAAATATGAATTAAAGTGTGTTTATTATTATAGGGCCTACATGTTCTACATGTGGTCACTTTATGAAGCTAGCTAAAGATTCATCAGACCTGCAGACCATTCACCATCACAGTAGTACTAGTGGGTAGGCATGCATGCAATGTGATATGCCTATTTCCATGGTTATACTAATTGCATGTGTATGAATGATCTCCCCCTACTGGTTGTATTGGAATAGCCCATAGCGTGCCCACAGATATTGTGTAATTTGGTGTCTGGTAAACATTTGATCCTGTTCCAAAAGTGTGCTCAATAAGGCCTAAAAAAAGAAGAAGTTTGATTGGCGTAACCCGACCGACCCTAAATACATCGCCGACCCTGAATATTTTTTATTATTTTGAGGGGAAAAAAATATATATATATATATATTTATACAAATTGAACAAAGTATTAAAGTTTGACTGTTTGCTTTCAATTTCGGCTATTTTAAGTCCCCATCGAAATGATTTATTGTTGAACACAACGATACATTTTTGCCCGGCAATTAAATACGCTAGAGCTATGATTTGTGTGTACTGCTGTCTTTCAAGTGTTCAAAAGTAGGTGATTTAAAAAAAATTAAAAAAATCCCGACCGACCTACCCTATTTGTTTTGGTCATGTTACGCCAATCAAACCTTTTTTTTTAGGCCTAAACTAAGAGCTCAACGGGAAAAATTCTCAAACACACTGCTGTAAAGCCTGCCCTCTATATAGCCGACTCTGAGAAGGTCCCTAATATAATAGTACCATCATTATTGTTCCCATTTTTAAGAAGGGTGACCGCAAGGATAGATAATTACAGGGAAAGTTCAGTTACTTCGTGTGTATCTAAAATATTAAACCGTATAATTGCAATGACTGTCTCAAAATTCATTGAAGACCCTGGAATATACATTGCTCTTGCTATTTCACAATAGCCTATTATATGCTTTTGAATTGATGACTGACCACCCACTATCTTCCAGAGGCATGGGCGTCAATCAAAGGGTTGAGGGAGTGTAGGGAGGGGGAGGTGACACTATGAAATGCCCCATGATTTCTCAAATGGAATCATCGAATTATTGTAAATATTAAGTAGGCCTACAAAGATAACAATGATTTCCGTTTTAGAAGATCGTTTAAGGGCAAAATGTACATCAATCATGGTAAAATTAGTGTAATTTACTGTAAACTATATCTATATACGTTTTCGCGCATTTGTAAGGCTGCAAATCCGACCAAAAAGAGGGGTTATGACTTACGTCCACTGAAATTCATGTAACTCAGTTAAGTGCCCCATCCGAATAGAATTTGAGCGTCATACTGGACCGTCATTTTTTATCGTATAAAATGAAAATTTTTGCGCGCGGTTTACGTTTGTCTTTTGTGTTTCTTTAAAGACAACAAACAATTCGTCGCTGTTCTGACATACCGGCACATCACAACAGAAATAAGTAAGAGATGTGCCGGTATGTCAGAACAGCGACGAATTGTATCAATTTATTATTGAATCATTGAATTCCTCACTCTTATAAAACGAAAAAATAAATATTAATGCAACACCACCTAAAGCGATAAATTACATCAAAACATAAGCTGATTTTCAGTTTACACACCGCTTAATGGGTATTAGTATTTAGTGAAATGGGTCGAAACGAGTCGAAACGAGTCGAAATGGGTCGAAATGGGTCGAAATGGGTCAGAATGGATCGAAATGTAATAGAAATGATACAGAACATGTCCAATCCGAACGTACTTTTCTGGTAGGCGGTCAAGAATTGACAACAAAACGGAAGAAAATCCGGTGTCTTTTCTGCATTTTTTAAGCGACAGTCCGTATTCCATTCCGCATGGCATGAGATAGGCATGGGCGATATCGAAAAGCGTCACTTTTCTTTTAAAAAAAATTATAATAAGGTTTTTTTAGATCGTCGTTTCTTCCTTTTCTTCGGTAGGGGAGGGAGCCGGAGGGAGAGGGGGTGGGGGTGGGGGTCATTCAGAGGGGTAGGGGAGTACCAACTATCCGGAGAGTGGAGGGGCACAGTTTATTTTGCATGGAAAATATTGGGGTGGGGATTAGTAATTTCCCTTTGTAGCGGCCTTCCAAACTATCCCTGGGGAGATCAAATAGGGGAGGGGAGGGGTATTTGGAGGGGAGGTGGGTACCGAGGGGAGGAGGGGAGGGGGCATATTTTTTTTTTTGCATGGAAAAGATCGGGTCGGGGGATTAGTGCCGTTGTAAGGAGGCTGTCATTTTCTGTTGTAGGGGTTTCCCAAATATCCCGAGCTATCCGGGGGAGGAAGGAGAGGGGAGTACCAAACATCCTTCCGGTTCAGGGGGAGGGGCAGGTTGTTTTGCATGGAAAATAGGGATTTAGTGCCGTTGTAAGGGGGGGGGGGATTAGTGCCATTGTAATTGGGATGTTGGTAATTAGAGAAGGGGTCATTCGAAGGGGGCGGGTATCAAATATCCTTAGAGGAGAGGTGGCATAGTTATGTTTGCATGGAATGGGGTGAGGATTAGTGCCGTTAAGAAGGCGCTGTAATTTTCTTTTGAAGCAGGTGTCCAAACTATTCCTGGGGAGATTTAGGAGGGGGGATTCGGAGGGGGATGGGAGTCCCAAATATCCTTAGAGGGGAGGGGGCATAGTTTTGTTTGCATAGAAAATATCGGGATGGGCCGGGATTAGTGCTTCCCGGGAGTGCTTCTTTTGTCCGAACTATCCTGGGAGGTCAAATAGGGGGGGGGGGGGGGGGCATTCGGTAGGGGGAGGGGAGGGGAGTACAGTATACAAATATTTACTGCTCTTGAGGGATCTGGTGGAACCTATTGGGCCCCGAGGTGAACTGGAGACCGTGGGGTACTATTTTCCCGAGACCGAAGGTCGAGGGGAAATAGTACCCCACGGTCTCCAGTTCACCGAGGGGCCAAATAGATTCCACCAGATCCCGAATAAAGAGCAGAAAATATTTGTTTTATATCCTTCATCAATATATTTCTTGTTCATTAATTTGTTAAAAGTAGACTCTCAAGACTGAGCTAAGCCTAGGCCTTACTAGGCTAACACTAAGCTTTGCACATTTTAGCCTAGGCCTAGGGCATAGGCAACGAGAAATATAAAAAAAGAATTTTACTCACTACCTGGCACTACAGGGTGTCCCTAAAAAAATTGTGCACATGTTTGCGCAACTTGTTGACCATGAAGTCCTGAAGTTTGGTGTAATATATTTATACACACGAAAAGGAAAAACACTCAGCTTTCAGATGCCGTTTATTTTATCTGATTTGGATTTGTCAATCCCGAGATATACCCAGTTTATCAAAGCTACCCAAAATCGATGTTGTGCCACTTTTACAGAATAAATGATTATGAGCGTCAAAACGATACTAACATTGGTCTATCCATGGGCATCAATCGTTTTGAAACATTAGGTGGGCATTTGACCAGAATTGTTTAAAAGAGGCTGAGGAACAAAAATGATGTCCTTGGAATATGTGGTAAGGGATTTCTACGCAGCAGTTATTCTGCACGTTATCAACGTGTTACTGTGTCCTGCCACTTTTCATATCTTAGTCTTCCAGAATGTTCTCTATTCATTGGTGCTTGTACCATACCATCTACCAAGCATTTCCATAACTCCTTTTTATATAGGTGTATTCCTAGATGGTACGTGAGCGTTTGAGAAATGAATGGCAAACTCTCTGGTGACTCTTCTGCTGGACTTCTCGTTTCGTGATATTTTAAGACCATGAACACTCTCTTCTATCATGTCTATTGAAAATTGAGGCCGCACCCAGCCATATGGACGTCTGTCTTGTTTTGAAAATGTAGGCCCAATAAACATTTTGTGAAACCTCGTCAAAAGGACTGGTTCGAATCATGTAGGGGAAGGTGGGGTAATGGCGGACGCGGGGTAATCGCGGACAGGGCTGTATCTAAAGGCAGGTGAAAGAAGGTGGTATTTTGCCACCCTATGATGTTAGGTGCCTCTCCATTGAAATCACACAAAACCTAAATGGGATGGTTGTCTCGCAAATTCTCGCGAGAATTACAAAAATCACTTTTTGGGCAAGTTGATATTTTGGTGCATTAATTTCTCTTTGAAACTGGTATTTCTACATCAAGGAAAACAAAGTCTTATTATTTTTGTATGTAATGTATGATACCTCCTGATAAAAAAGAAATGAATTCGGAGTCACAATGATGAGCATAATAATAAGAGAGGATGTGCCCATACATTGTACATGGATTGGGGTAATCCCGGACATGTACCGTTTCCATGGTAACCAATATGGGCGTGGTCAATTTAACATCCTAAATCGGTAATAGTTGTTGACCATATAAATATGTGACATTGTTCTTTGATTTCTGCTACACTTTTAAAAAGGGTATTTTTTAACTCCCATTGAAATGCTATATTCCAATAAAAAGAGAGCTGCCATTGATAAATACGGTCCGGGATTACCCCCAGAGTGTGGGGTAATGCCGGACGACGCCATTTTTTTTTTATTGTGTCGTAGCTTCGAATTTCAAAATGATGAGTAGAACCTTCACAGTGCTTTGTGTTTACATGATTTTTATTGTTATATGACGTATTATATGTGTGTTATACCTCTCTAACAAAATGTGTCCGCCATTACCCCACCTTCCCCTACCAAACATTTTTATATTCAGTTCTGCTTGGATACACAGGCACTCATTCTATTATTTAAACCTATTCAATCTCAATACAAAAATATTATTTTGCATAACACTGGTGAAGGGCAATCGTTCAAGTGGAAGTTGTATCTTAGGAGTAAACCTTTGAAACTGTAAAGTGGCACAACATCGATTCTGGGTAGCTCTAGTTAATTGTCCATATCTCAGGATTGACAAATTCAAATCAGATAAAATAAACGGCATCTGAAAGCTGAGTGTTTTTCCTTTTCGTGTGTATAAATATATTACACCAAACCTTAGGACTTCATGGTCAACAAGTTGCGCAAACATGTGCACAATTTTTTTAGGGACACCCTGTATATAGTACTGTAGCTGTTTCAAAGTCAAAAGTTAACTGTTCAAAAGTTTCAAAAAGTTCCAACTCACGAACTGTTCAATTCAAATTTCATTCGGTTACGGGCACCGGCGTACAACTTGGAAAGCAACATGTCGAGTAGGCCTACGGCCAGGGTACGGCGTTTTCCAATAAAGTGTAATCGGCGTTGGTTTCCTTGCAAAATTCGCGAAAAAATGACACCCCATATTTTATTTGTTTATAGTGTTCTCGCTGTCTGCGCTGTCAATTGATCCTCATTTACACGCCGAAACCGTGGAGTTTCACCAGCAGCCGCCATTGTTGAAACTGTTGTCTATTTACGTTTTAAGGCTTGTCAATCCTAAAGTCAACTGTCCTAATATTAACATAAAGAGAACTTTGACACGTAAATCGAGGTCATAGGGTAATAGTAGACTATTTCATTCTCCAAATAGTACCTCTCCCTCGTCAATAGCATTTTTGGTCTTTCTTGCCTAATGGTGAGACTATTTTTGATCATGTGACACACTTTTAACCAATTAATGAACAGGAATATATTGATGAAGGATATAATACCAAATATCATTAAAGAGAGAGGGGCATAGGTTCTTTTGCATGGAAAATAACTAGGGAATTAGCGCCGTTGTAAGGGGCGTGTCGGAAGGGGGGGGGGGGGGGGGGGTCATTTGGCCTGGAGGGGAGTGAGTATTATTACACCTCATAAATATCCATGAGATAATAGGCATAAATACTGCAATTTCATTGGTCACTTGAGCTGGCCACAGTGATAATAAATTGAGCTATTGAAGAAATTGAGCTATTTCCCGTGTGGTAGTTTTGGCTACTTCCCTACAACCTCATCCCCAGAGTCACAGTGAGGTGTAATAAAGCAAATACTAAACTGCTCACAAAAAGTATCGAAACACTTAGAAATGATCCAATATATAACGGCTCGAAAAGGTATGCATTAATCGAAGCAAATAACCAAGTGCATAATTTTGTTCTGCGTATTTTGACACCTCAATCGTTGAAATACGATGTTGCGGAGCGGAGTTATTGTCATTTCAATGATCGTGGGTCCAGTTTCCAAGGTGACACTCATCCCTATTGAAAATCACGAATCTGATCATTCTAAACAGTAATGCAAACCTCTTTCTATAGGGTGATTGTCACTTTGGAAACTGGACCCACGACCATTGAAATTACAATAACTCCGCTCTGCAACATCGTATCTCATCGATCGAGGTGTCGAAATACGCAGAACAAAATTATGCACTTGGTTATTTGCTTCGATTAATGCATACCTTTTCGAGCCGTTATATATTGGATCATTTCTAAGTGTTACGATACTTTTTGTGAGCAGTTTACATGGTATGATCGGGGCAATAGGGCACACTATTTCCCCTCGGTACTGGCTACAGGCCTAGCACCCATCACCATCCGGGTTCTGGTGGTGGACCTGTAGCCAGTACCTCGGGAAAATAGATTGCGCTATTTCCCCTGTAACCATGTAGTATTTGTATACTACCAAATATCCTTAGTGGGGAGGTTTTTTCCATGGAAAATAAAGGGGTGGGGATTAGTGCCGTTGTAAGGGGGCTGTCATTTTCTTTTGCAGGGGGTGTCCCAAATATCCCGGGGGAGGTCACATCAAGGGATTAATTCGGAGGGTGAGGGGAGTACCAAATATCATTAGAGGGCAGGGGCATATTTTTTCAAGCTTGCATGTAAAATATCGGGATGGGGGATTAGTGTCGTTGTAAGGGGCTGTCATTTTCTTTTCACGTATGGGGTGTCCAAAATATTCTGGGGAGGTCGAATAGGGGTCATTTGGTAGGGGAAGGGAAGGGGAGTACCAAATATCCGTTAAAGGGGAGGGGCATAGGTTCTTTTGCCCAGATTAGTGCCGTTTTAAGGGGCTATCGTTTTCGTTTTGTAATGGTTGTCTCAAACATCACGGGGCGGTCAAATGGTGGTGGGGGTCATTCGGAGGGGGTATCAAATTTCATTACAGGCGAATGGAACTCGTTTGGTGCGATCTGGTGTAGGCCTACAATCATGTTCAAAACTGTTGGGACACTTCCTGCATGTCCTGTGAAACGGTGGTCCCTCCCCCTAAACTCAATGTTGGTCCATATAAAAGCATCGTCCAGCAACGGGCTGTGTTGTATATATCAGCCCCAACATTGGTTTGGGGGGGGGGGGGGGGGGTTGAGAGGGATGGCAGCTTTACATAAACTAGTTTTGACTATCATACTTTCAATTGACAGCTTTTTACTAATTTTGAAAGATATTTGATGCGCACCTGTATAGTGTCCCAACAGGTTTTGAACAAGATTGTATTAAAGCATTGTAAAAATAATGTACTAAATTCATATAAGTCCTTGTAACTGCATTAAATAAGTTCCAAATTATCTTATATTTGGCAATATTAGAGAGCGATAATGTGCCATTAGTATCGTTTATTTAAGAAAATAATAGGTTAGTAATGTCTTCAATTTAAAGGGGCATTGTCTGAATTACGCACCTAAATGGTACTTTTTAATAAAGACTTATTTCATAAGATAATAGGTAAAACAAATAATGTCATTAAATAAACTAATGATTGTGTTATTGTGGTAGGGTGGGGGTGACCGTTTATTTCAGATTAATATACTCTTAATTGAAGCATGTTAATTGAGACGCCATAATAATTAAGATTCGTATTCGTATAGAGGTAGATGTCAACAAACACAAAATATCCATTTGACAACGTAATACATCACCTATAAATCGCATGTTATTATTAAACATATTATACCAATTCGCAAGGTCCGGAAAAATGAAATCAACTTTAGAATGAAAAGTTACAAACATTTCCAAAATGAAATACAAAACTAAACAAACGAAAACAAAACCATAAAAACAAGAGCCTATCGAGATTCGAACCAGCAATCTACTTATTCTAAGACAGGAAACATACCACTGAGCTAACTGGGGAGTCAGCTTTTTGAAGAGGCATTTTGCTTATTAACTCTAGCACTGTATTGATCAACCACGGTCAACCCATCAATTTCAATAGAACCCTATGTACGGTCTACCAGAATGAATAGAAAGGAAGTATTGATCATCTTTTAAGATATTATTGGTAGACCGTGGTTAATCGTGTTGAATTCGCAAAAATGATTATTATTTTGAACAGTATGAAAGTGTATATAATGTTAACCGTGGTAGACCGATAATAATAAGTGTATTTCCATACTAAATCATCTCAAGAAGAATATTAGTTTAACAAGATAAATTGTTATACCTTATCTTCTTATACTAGTACAACGTATTGCCCTACTAGTGTAGTGGTTTCGACTGACACCGCATACTCTGTCCATGGGTTCGAATCTCAGCGCGGCAGTTTAGTTACATTTTAATTTTTACTTCAAATGTTTAAACAATTAAGATTTGAAATAAATGAGTTGATCAGGTTTGTACAACATGGTTTTTTTCCGTCGCCTTGACGCACCGCCACTTGATGCAATCGTTTGAAACACTCGCCGCTGTAAATTAGATACTTTGAAACTATGACACTTTATCAAAATACACGTTATTTATGTATTTCATTAAATGTGTATGCGTAATTAGACTATAAAGTTCAACTCGAAATGTTACAGAAGCAATGTTCTTCATTTCTTAAAAAGAATGGTTAAAATCGAAGCTACCGTTTTCGAGATATAGCGATTTTTGTATTTTTTATAGCTCATTTTTCCACTCCTTTAATATATACAATCATGTTCAAAACTGTTGGGACACTTCCTGCATGTCCTGTGAAACGGTGGTCCCTCCCCCTAAACTCAATGTTGGTCCATATAAAAGCATCGTCCAGCAACGGGCTGTGTTATATATATCAGCCCCAACATTGGTTTGGGGGGGGGGGGGGGGGGGGGTGGGGTTGAGAGGGATGGCAGCTTTACATAAACTAGTTTTGACTATCATACTTTCAATTGACAGCTTTTTACTAATTTTGAAAGATATTTGATGCGCACCTGTATAGTGTCCCAACAGGTTTTGAACAAGATTGTATTAAAGCATTGTAAAAATAATGTACTAAATTCATATAAGTCCTTGTAACTGCATTAAATAAGTTCCAAATTATCTTATATTTGGCAATATTAGAGAGCGATAATGTGCCATTAGTATCGTTTATTTAAGAAAATAATAGGTTAGTAATGTCTTCAATTTAAAGGGGCATTGTCTGAATTACGCACCTAAATGGTACTTTTTAATAAAGACTTATTTCATAAGATAATAGGTAAAACAAATAATGTCATTAAATAAACTAATGATTGTGTTATTGTGGTAGGGTAGGGGTGACCGTTTATTTCAGATTAATATACTCTTAATTGAAGCATGTTAATTGAGACGCCATAATAATTAAGATTCGTATTCGTATAGAGGTAGATGTCAACAAACACAAAATATCCATTTGACAACGTAATACATCACCTATAAATCGCATGTTATTATTAAACATATTATACCAATTCGTAAGGTCCGGAAAAATGAAATCAACTTTAGAATGAAAAGTTACAAACATTTCCAAAATGAAATACAAAACTAAACAAACGAAAACAAAACCATAAAAACAAGAACCTATCGAGATTCGAACCAGCAATCTACTTATTCTAAGACAGGAAACATACCACTGAGCTAACTGGGGAGTCAGCTTTTTGAAGAGGCATTTTGCTTATTAACTCTAGCACTGTATTGATCAACCACGGTCAACCCATCAATTTCAATAGAACCCTATGTACGGTCTACCAGAATGAATAGAAAGGAAGTATTGATCATCTTTTAAGATATTATTGGTAGACCGTGGTTAATCGTGTTGAATTCGCAAAAATGATTATTATTTTGAACAGTATGAAAGTGTATATAATGTTAACCGTGGTAGACCGATAATAATAAGTGTATTTCCATACTAAATCATCTCAAGAAGAATATTAGTTTAACAAGATAAATTGTTATACCTTATCTTCTTATACTAGTACAACGTATTGCCCTACTAGTGTAGTGGTTTCGACTGACACCGCAGACTCTGTCCATGGGTTCGAATCTCAGCGCGGCAGTTTAGTTACATTTTAATTTTTACTTCAAATGTTTAAACAATTAAGATTTGAAATAAATGAGTTGATCAGGTTTGTACAACATGTTTTTTTTCCGTCGCCTTGACGCACCGCCACTTGATGCAATCGTTTGAAACACTCGCCGCTGTAAATTAGATACTTTGAAACTATGACACTTTATCAAAATACACGTTATTTATGTATTTCATTAAATGTGTATGCGTAATTAGACTATAAAGTTCAACTCGAAATGTTACAGAAGCAATGTTTTTCATTTCTTAAAAAGAATGGTTAAAATCGAAGCTACCGTTTTCGAGATATAGCGATTTTTGTATTTTTTATAGCTCATTTTTCCACTCCTTTAATATATACAATCATGTTCAAAACTGTTGGGACACTTCCTGCATGTCCTGTGAAACGGTGGTCCCTCCCCCTAAACTCAATGTTGGTCCATATAAAAGCATCGTCCAGCAACGGGCTGTGTTATATATATCAGCCCCAACATTGGTTTGGGGGGGGGGGGGGGGGTTGAGAGGGATGGCAGCTTTACATAAACTAGTTTTGACTATCATACTTTCAATTGACAGCTTTTTACTAATTTTGAAAGATATTTGATGCGCACCTGTATAGTGTCCCAACAGGTTTTGAACAAGATTGTAGGCCTATACTTTGACCAACATTTTATCGAAAAGCATTTTATCGAAAAGCCACCTCTTCATTTCCAATAAGTATTTTGGTTTTTTTATCAATGCACGAAATGAGTTGAGCAATATACTGATATATTCTTGATTTAAGTATGGTTTAAAAGCCATCATTTGTGATCACCAAAGAATCTTAAGGGATGTTGCAACAGTACCAAAGGTTGACATGGGAAGTAACCATCGATTTGGCAGAGCCAAAGTGAGGATAAATAAGAAGATGGAGAGGCTGAGTAGGACCATAAGAACCTACAAGAGACATATTAATTGATATATTTCAATATTGTTTTTTATATTTAAGGAATAAACCATCCGTGCGTTGCATGAAACTGTGCGCTATGTGCAGTATAATTCCCGGCATGGGGTTTATTCCGGGGGGGGGGGGGGGGGGGGACTGTCATTGGAAAAGGGATAATGTGCCGCGCTGAAGACCCCCCCCCTTTTTTTTCACACTCTGCTGCTCTTATGACCCCCTTTTGACCCCACTTTTATTGAAAATTCAAAAATCAGGAAATTTGCGTTCCAAAGCCTCAAATTCTTCGAAAATGCTGCGCTCTCTACCAGACAAAATCGAAAATGTGCGTTCTTGCTAATCAAAATTGTTCTCAAGACCGACTTTTGAAAAAAATCAGTTCCTAAGACCCTCCATTTCGTCATACACTTAGTTCAGTTCCGTAGGCCCCTTTTGAGACCATGTGCGGCACATCCCTACCCAAAAAGTTGAGTGCTCCCCCCCCCCCCCCCCCCCGCCCCCCACGGGTTTATTCTCCGAAAGAACTTGACATTAACAATAACTCGGACTATAACAAAGAACATTTTTGTTAATGTTTATGTATATAAACAATGAACTTGTAAGTTGTATTATTGGTATATGACCAAGATAATTTTATTTAATAGCTAAAGGCAAAACATTGACGAAATCACAACAATGTGCAATTGCAACACATCGGTCTATTAAAATCTTTGTATTTCAAAAAGTTTATATTGGATTAATTACAGAGTTTAACCAATTTGTATATTTTGTTTTATATCCCTAAATATAAACTATATGTTTCCTACTTTTTTAATAGTTGTAAGCTTGCAAACTTTTATGGGACACGCTGTACGGGCGCATTACTAGAATAACCCAGTCAGACATGACAGGTCACGCGGTACTAGTATTTATATTGGTGTAAATCGAAACACTTTGAGAGTGATGTTCAAATATATCACCAAAGAATGAAAAGATAACATTGTCTAGATAAGTGGTGGAATTTTTTTAATTTACTTCAGAATTCAAGATGAACATTAAAAATTGCCATTATTGTTGTTTCTACTAACAAAAACATGATTAAAACAATATCGCTATTTATTGAAAAACGCCCTCTATGCCAATATGGTTCGCGTTATGTATCACGCGTACTGCAGTGGGATACTGTCGGACGTAAAATGCTCGTCGCGGCTGTACGAGCATTTTTGAATCGACGTTTTCTTGTACAAAGAGGGCTGATTTTTCTTAATCCTTATAGATGTAAGTTCATACATGTAATACAATTTTAAAAATATACTAATCCCAGTTTTTATCATAGGCTAATTTAGGGCGCAGCCTCCAATACATCTCTTAGTGCCCTTTAATTTGATAACTCCTTGATTAAATCAACTTTTACTCATCTTTTTTCGTCGCTGTTTTCGAACTTCCGATTCAGACAAATAATTGTCGGGCCCGGCGTATGTACCAGTCGCGTATCTTGGGTCTTTCCCAGGGGGGGCGCACTTATTTTCCCCCGGTGAACGCCAGTTCGACAATATTGAGCAAAAAAATGCGCAGCTGGGTTGTTTATTCCAGCGAATTCCAGTTGCATCCTAAAGTTGGTGGACAAATGCGCGAGAAAATTGCAATTTTTGTACTAAATTGCCCATCATCAAACCGGGCAAGGGTTTATCATTTATATGGGAATTAACTTTAAGTGAATGACACTCAAGAGGACAAAACTCCTTTCCTTTCGTTCCCCCTTTCCTTTTTAGGCTGGCCCCCTTTTTCTTCTTCTTCTTCTTCATACCCCGGGTCCGGGGTGCTGCAGCCACCGCAGCACCCCCTTGTCCCCCTGGATCCGCCCCTGGTTGTAAGGGGCTGCCCTTTCCTTTTGTAGGGGTGTCCCGATCAGGGGCGTAACTGAGGTTGGTTGTCAGGGGGGGGGGGGGGGGGGCGGGGCACAGCCAAAAAAAAAATCCTGGTTAGAATAATTCCGTCCCGGAATTTTTCGTAAAAGGTTGCCCCAAATTTTTTCCCAGTCAGTCACCTCGTGAATTTCACGTAAGTGGTGGGGGAGGTGTCAAAAAAAAAATGCAAAAATCATCGGTAGTTTGGATATCGCCCAAGACCGTCCTACGAGCTTCGTTTAGCATTTTTTTTGTTACGAAAGTAATTGCGAAATATTCTTTTTTCTGCTTTTACAACAGAAATAAGCAAAGATTGTGCGCATGGCAAACATATTTTGATTCGTTTCGCTTCATTTCGACTTATTTCGATCCATTCTGACCCATTTCGACCCATTTCGACTCATTTCGACTCATTTCGACTCGTTTCGACCCATTTCGACCCATTTCGACCCATTTCATTAAATACTAATACCCCCGATTAATAACAAGAAACATGAGTCCCATAGAAGACTATACTTACAATTACATTCTATCTCAGCACTCTCCACTATAATTCTTGTTCACTTTTGAATTCAACGGGAAAACAGTAAAAAACGCGCTACAGACGGGGTCCTTGGTATAAACAACTCACTGATTCAGCCTTCAATCCTGTTGTTGAAATAATACAATCCAATGGTTTAGGCACAATGTCGGTGTGGAAAAAATAAGCAATCCGGATGAGTTGAATAGGGGTCAATATAATGCAAGAGATAGCAAAATGAAGATGGTGACGTGACGTTATTCCCAAGAACACTTGACCGGAAATTGAAAGGGATCCTGAGAACAATACAATACTTATCGATGACTCACATTGGGTAAATAAAACTTCTTGGGAAGTTAATAATGACGGTATGTGCTTACTTTGTAAAAGTGGTTGTGAAGATATTAATCATTTTATGCTCTCATGTAAGTCTTTACATGCAATCCGTGACAATGAGCTCCATAACTTAAAATTAAATCTTCGCCGTGCAGATCTTTCATATGTATGGAATTTCTTCAGTGTTAGTGATAATAATACACAACTTTGCTTAATCTTAGGTTAATACTTGTATGAATGTCACCCCCGTGGTGAGTAAATACTCATATGATGATACATTGATCGAAAAACAATTTGATACTTTCTGTAAATCCTATTTAAAACGTGCATGGTCGTGTAGGACAGCGTTGTTAAGTAACAATAATAATAATAATAATAATATTAACTAATCAACATACACACTCCACGTAAGGTTTCATATGACTTTATGAGCCCATTCCCGTGTATGATTTTATATTGATGATTGTATGTTTATTTTGTAATTACTTCTCTCTCTCTCTTGTCTATATCATATTTATTATTGTACCTTGTATTTGTGTATTTTTGTGTATTTTAATACTCTTATTCTTTTGGATGCACCACCTTCGGGTGGGTGCCGCTGTTTTGAAAGTGTTTTCCGAATAAATAAATAAATAAATAAAACAAAACTATTTATTCATTTATTTCAATCGATATAAGCCAGGACAGTCTACAACGCAGGGCTGGAAAAAAAGTATATAATCATGATAATAGGAGGGGACATTTAGTTCATTTGCATATTCAGACGACGCTGGACATAGGCGTATTCACGAGTATTCAGGTTAAAATATGCGAACGAGGTTACCTGATCAAGTGAATGGGACGACCGCTTAACAACGGTTTAAATTAAAAAAATAGCATTTACAATTGGGATGATTAGCCATCCCGAACGGTTTTGGATTGGAAATTTTTTCTTCTAACCTATGATGAATTTTATGGGGTCATATAATCAAAATCCATTGTTACATTGAAACCAACGGAAATTCAAAATTAACGGCCGTTCGTAGCCACCGTCGTCTGTGCATATTTGTTCATTAATATGATTAACCCCGCGAACCCTGTCAGACGATGCCGGTCACGAAAAATCATTGTGGCAAGAATCTTGTCGTGACGTGCGGTATCGTAGGAATCAATGGCTACACGAAGAAGAAGAAAAACCCAATCCGTCGGGACTGCCATCGCCGCGCCGTGCTTACATTTCTCTATTATAAATTGCAAATAATTAAAATGTCATATTACAGAGGGAAAACAACATTTGTATAGTATAAATTAAATGTCCAAATGTTTAACTGATTCAGGGTTGCACCCCGGTGTTCTCTCTTCGTATTCAGAGGGGTAACACATGATCGTTCCAGGATCTTGAAAAACACCCCTATTTGACGGCGTTTCGCGGACAATTTTGCTAATTTGACCCCCTTTTCGCACAAAAACGAGGACATTTTGACTGAAAACCCCCCACTTTTTCACCACATATGAATCTTATTACGGTTATTTTGTTCACCTAACATAAGCAGTAATACACAGTATAAATTGCTGTATCTATGCTCTGGCTCACCGATGTTGACCAATCGATAGCCAATTGAGAGTTGCACAATAGAAGGTAAACACTGGTTCTTTTGTTGCCCATACTGCTCACACAGACCACCGTGATCAGCAATGCAACACTGAAAATTTACTTTTCGCAGTCGCTGATTGGACCTTAAAGGGTACGGTGCCAAATATTATCCAATCGGATTGATTTTAAGAGATTACTTTACAGAACACTTCCTTTAGGTGATTCCGTTTCTACATCTTGATTATCATATTCGGTTTTGAAATGGCGCCCAAATTACTACAACCATCATGAAAAAACGCAAATTTCTTAAATATAGCAGCATAAAATGACCCCAAAACATGCCAAACTAGGATATAAATAAATTGTAGTACGGCCCAGAATATTTTTTGTAAAATGTTATATTTATATGTTATTTAAAAGAAATTTGTCAGCGTTATCAATCAGTTTCTACATTTTTAAAAAGTTGGATAGAACTTGAGATATGATTTTTTAAGCGGATTTGGGCGTAATCAGCATATACCAAAAGCACAGTACAAATGCGCTTGTGGTTTGGTGGTCAGTACGGGCTGCTTAGGTGAACACCTAAGATCCATATGTTTCAAGGACACTTTCTATATAGTCCCCCTATTTGCGCAAAAAGAGGACACATCTGGTTCAAAATACCCCTTTATCCTTCTTCCTGGACATAGCCTCTCCAAAAACACCCCTATTTTTTTGAAATCGCGGACATAGCTTCAAAAAACACCCCTAATTTGAGGAAATCGCGGACATAGCTTCAAACTACACCCTAGGCCTAATTTGGGGAAATCGCGAACATAGCTCAGTAAAAAAACACCCCTAATTTGGGAAAATTTGGAAATGTCCGCGGACATGGTAAACCCCCCTTTCCGCCATTTTTGGAACGATCATGCGTACCCAAAGTCAATGTTGACTGAAACCACCGGGGTTGCACAAAGTTCAATGTGTTTCTTCCCGGAGCAAGATTTTAAGCTTACCATTTCCCCACACATTTACAGGTTTGTTAAAAATCAGATTACAATATATGTTAGCTATAGTGTTATACTTTAGATCAGTGGTTCCCAACCTTTTTCTGGTGGTGACCCCATTTCAGAAACCAGCATCAGAGCGCGACCCCTCACAGAACAAAGTCACCACAGTGGCGGCACCAGCATAATAAATTGAGTGGTTGGGGGAGGGTTGTTTTGCCATTTTACGCTAAAACTGTCAAATTTGGTCTAATTTTCAACTAATTTGGTAAGCAAATTGCAACACTTGGTCTTATTATACCTAATATGGTGATAAAATGTGCGCGCAGCGCGCCAAAATTTGATATTTTATGCTAAAATGGTCAAATTTTAACCTTTTTGAAGAACAGTACAAAAACATAACATTTTATTTTTTTAGATTAGGTTAGTCCGCGACCCCACAAAAGGTGCGTCGCGACCCCAACTGGGGTCGCGCCCCATAGGTTGGGAACCACTGCTTTAGATGTACCAGTACCACAGTACCATAATAATTTTACATTTTGGGGGGGCATAAAAAACGCGCACGTTTTTGATTCCATTTTACGATACATTTGTCAAATTGCGTCTAATATTAACTAATTTGGTATAAAAATGCGCGCCTGTGCGCAAAATGTAGTTGCTTTATGCTAAACCTGTCAATATGCGGTCAATTTAACCTAATTGAGTAATAAATGTGTGCGAAATTGTTTTGCCTATACATCTGCAGCTCATAACCCATGTTGCATTTTTTCTCTTCATCTTTTTTCTCTCGTTTATCCAACAGGCCTACTTTTTCTTTTTCCACTTGGCATTATTTCCCCAACTCTGCTCATTATTTCCCGGGAGCGTAAGTTCAAGATCTAATTGAACATTAATGAGTAGGTAACCAGACGCGCAAGTGAAAATCTGTCAAAATATGCAACTTGGATGGAAGTGTTCCGTGACTACTTTTACGTAATCACAGATATCTCCATAATTACTTAACAAAATTAATACTGTTTTCTTCCCATTCATGCCATTGTAGAAAACTAATTTGGCCTCATTTTACCGTTTGAATTGTAAAATTCAGATACTTAATTAGAAAGTTATGATCGCCTAATGGTGCGTTGTAATTTTTTTTGGAGACACCATGTATTATCAAACTCATCATGTATAACGTCGTGTAAGATCGACGTCATAGTTTTATCACCGTCAAATTATCTAACTCAACGTCGTGAAAGATAAACGTCACAAAAACTCGACATATAACGTCGTGAAAGTTCGACGTTACAAAAACTCGACCTACATAACGTTAAGGTTCAACCTGTAAACTGTACCGTTAAACTCGACCCCTATAACGTTACAACTCGCATGTCCGCTCTGGCATAATTCCATGGAAGGTATAGGAAACACAGAAAACCAAATCTGAGTCAACTGACTCATCCGACCGGGTCTGGTGACATTGACTAACTCAAATGGGTCACCTGGACTCATCAAGATGAGTCCTGCAACAATAATGCCAACCAGATGTGACTCACTGTGACTCATCTATATTAGTCAATCTGTATCACATGACTCATCTTGATGAGCCCATGTGACTTAGTCTAGTCAATATCCCTTTGACTAGACTAAGTGAGTCACTTAGTCAAAGTGAGTCACATGGACTCATCAATATGAATCAAGCAACACTGAACCAGATGTGACTCATCTAGATTACTTAAATAACACCATGGAAAGTATATTTAGGAGAGTATAGGCATATTTCTAACTAAAATATTTCAAGACGTCATTACTTGATGACAGTGATTGTTCACAATTTCATTACTTTATGAATAATATGTGTTGAGGCTGGACTCGTCTTTGTTAATCAACATTTGCTAGTCACCATGAGCTCTCTCCTATATTTTTCATCATATTTATCATTTAGGATGAGTCAAATGACTCATCTTGTTTGAGTGAAGTGAGTCATTTGACCCAAATATTTGATCCTTGTATTTGAGTCATGCATTCATGACTCGCTAACCTGGGTCAATTTAGACATCGTAAGACTCATCTTGCCGAGTCAAGCCTGGACTCTTTTTGATCGGTGACCATGACTCATATTGCCTACGTATACGGACCCACTAGGATGAGTCAGGGCGAGTCAATCTAGACATCACTTTTGGACTCACTTTTGTTAGTCACCTTGACTCAGGTTTGGCTTTCAGTGAAGGGCATGGCTGGACAGCCTGCCCTGTATTCTAATATAATATCCATTATAAGCTAATTTATTTAAGTTTGCATTTGGGTGTCGGGCCTACGGTTTGGTGACATGCCATACTATCAGACAAAATACCTCCAAAAATAACCAGGGATAAGGTCTAATAAGTCATGTTACTTATTTTCTTAAAATCACATGGTTAAATTGAATAATATACAAATTCGGGAACATACCGATTGAAATTTTGACTGAAATAACAAAGAACAGAGGTCATCAAAACTTCCAAATGTTCTGGAATAAACAGCTGAAAGCAAACCGGCGTGAAAGGGACTGAGGGGATAAATGGTATGGTGTGAGAGGATGCTCTAGTGCTGCTCCGCTGACGCCCCCCCCCCCCCATAAAAATAAAAGGGTAACATCAGTTTGGTTATCACGAAGTTTTGAGATGTAAACAATAGGCTTAATTAATTAATTGTGGTGAACCTTTGATATCCTTGCACTTTTATTCCCTTCTCCCAATGAAAAAAGTATAAAACGGCGCTTCAGTAAATTTATAAGGATAGCCAAAAAATAACACCGTGTTTTAACCGTTATCATTGTTATCTTCAGTAGATAGCAAACTCATTTTAAAAGAATTACAACCGAAATGATTAATAAGGGGAGCTATAACACTGAACAATCATTAGGGGAGGATGTGGCAACTGGTCCGGTTAAGCATATTTCATGATATGAAAGCTTAAAGCTCGTGTAAATATTTATGGAATTGCTATGAAAATATCACCCATGTAACTGTTTACATAACATATAATCAATGTTAAAAAATATCCACAAAAAAAGGCCAATTACCACTAACTAAAAACTTTACTTGGCACGGACCAGTTACCCCATCATTGGGGTAACTGGTCCTATATGTTCCAACGGTTAGAATACACAGAAATCATTGATTGACAACACGGTAACTAGGCAGTATTTTCTTTACAAACTCATTTCCATATTATTTAACGTGTAAATTTGATTAAGTTTTTGCAGGCGGACCAGTTGCCCCATACCCCTTCGGACCACTTGCCCCAACAAATGACGTATAGCACTTTGTCGAGATGAAACATTATTCAAACACGCCTGGAGGCTGTGACGTAATAAATTTTACGCCAAAATGTTTAAAACATACCACCATTTATCATAATAATCAATAACACCAATACATTTCAGAAAAAGGCAAAACTGCATTTTTGTTTTTAGCCATTACACAGATTTCTGTAGCCAGCGAGTATCTTTGAATTTGCAAATATTACGGCGTTCGGATCCTACAAGTAGACGAGTGTCTTTAGATAAAATAAGAAATGGTGTACTTTGTTATTTGCAAATTCATAAACTAATAACTCTACCAAATGAATACCCGTGATAATGATTTAAGTTGAAGCATTCTTTAAATGATAAAATTGATCGGAAATTCAAACCACAAATGTCCCAAGTTAGCATAATGCGCCATTTTACGGTCATTTCAACCACAACCTATGGTTTTAATCATATTTCGGAAAGTCCATATAAGCACACTACAACATACCACCTATCAAATTCAATATGCACCTGGCATCTTAAGACGACTGTACTGCATGTATATATTTACTGTTGCATATCTGTCCATCATATAAAGTACATTAAACATGATCTACACCCATCTTCATATATCGCCCATACTATCTGTGTATTTTCAATCAGTAACTCAAGGAGTTGGCTTCAAAGATCTAGAAAAAATCATATGTGAAAATACCCTAAATATCCAAATGTTTTGGATTGTAGAAGGTAAGGATATATGACAAGTATCAACAAAAGTTGTACTGTTCAAAAGAAAGCAGTATGCCCATACAATTACAAAATCCTTCACTTCGGACCACTCGCCCCACGGTCCAGTTGCCCCATATTCCCCTATTTAATAACTATCTTCGGTAGATAGCAAACCAATTATAAAAATGATCCAAGTCCGTAATAATGGTAAATTACTCATCATTAAACTACTGTGGAACTTGTGATCTGAAGTTGTCTCCCCGTCAGTGGCGTATCTGGGTAAGTCCCACTCGCACAGTGAGGTATAGATCGCCCCCAGCGAGAACCGACAGGCCCGAGCGCCTGTCGGTTCTCGCTGGCGGCGCTCTATACCCTCACTGGGCATAGATATCTAAGCGGCGCATAAAGATATCTATGCACACTGGGCGAGTCAGACGACGCTGGACACGGGCGTATTCACGAGTATTCAGATAAAATATGCAAACGAGGTTACGTGATCAAGTGAATCAGACGAACGTTTAACAACGGTTTAGATTCAAAAAATGATACTGACACTGCGGGTGTTTAGCCACCCATAACAGTTTTGGATTGGATTTTTTTCCCTAACCTATCCTACCTATGATGAATTTTTTCAAAATGATTAGATCAACATTCGCGATTACGTGTTATTTCAATACGAATTCAAATTTTAGGTTTTCGCGTGTCGATCGTCATCTGGGGCGAGTAGTGGGACTTCTCGACGGACTATATTTTCCCGGTGGACGTCGACTTTACCCAGGCTGAGGATTGCCGCCGCTGAGTCCGAAATGTAGGGAGAGGAGGGAACTCGTGAGTGACGTGCGAGTCCTCAAAAACCCACTGACTCAAGGCCCTCGCTCCCTTCAACACTATATTGCTAAAACCCATCAGACTAAAATTGGGGCCCTCGCCCCCTCCACCCCCTCTATTAACAAATTATAAAAATCACGTTCTATATAGCCCGGTAGCTGTTCTACCCCCCCCCCCCCCCCGGGTATGTAAGGCATACGGGGACGTGCCGCTCCAGTGGGTCGTTTTTTTCATGAAACATCCTTAGCCATGGGTAGGCTTTTCAACTGAAAAATCCTTAGACATGGGTCTATTTTCGCGAAAATTTGCAAAAATTAGGTCTTTTTCCCCGATAATTTGCGAAAATTTGGTCTAAAATGAAGCAAAACCCTTAAAAATGGGTACCGATTTCTCCAAAATCATCCTTAGAATTGGTCAAATCCGTTGAGAGAGGGGAACACTCAGCTGATCACATTTCAAAAATTCATAGTCATTTTACATACCGTTAATTTCATTTTCCTGCTTCGTGTTAAACCTACATGACCTATATTTCAGTTTCTTTTTCAGTGGCGCTGGCATAACGAGGGTCAAGTTCAGGAGGCATGTTTTGGCCTTTTACTTACGATAAAATTGCAATTCAAGGCGTGACTTGTATTACTCAGAAGCTCACCTGATTCCGTAGAAGATGAGAAAACCGTGAACTAAGAAGCTGCGACCAAACGACAGGTCATGATTCAATCTTCATACCCACCAATTTCTCGCTTTTTCTCTAATGTTTTCAATTTTCTCTCCTTCACTAAGTCCTTATCTAGAATGGGTGTTGATTTTTACACACAGAACTATAACTACTGCTCCACGATCCTTGGTCATTGAAAATGCGTTTTAAGTGAAAATCACGTTTTGACCCCTTGTGACCGTTGACCCTAAACTGTGAGGTCCTGTAATGAAAGTCTGGTAGGGGGCCCTACTGACCAAATCTGGTGATTGTAGCATGTAAACTGTAGGAGAAGAAGCATTTTGTAGATATTGTCAGAAGAAGCAGATAGATGATGATGATGATGATGATGAGGAAAGAAACGGTAGAGATAGAGTACCTCGATTTTTGAAAAAAATCAAGGTAAAAATCGCTTGACCGACGCGACCCTACTTGGCATGTATGCCCACCCGTAAAACAGAGAGAGGTGGGGTGATTTGACGCATAATCTTCAACGGTCAAGAAATTAGAGCCACAGGGTGAAAACATGTTAATAAGCAAATGTTACAAAATCCAATTTTGTGATTAAAAGTAATTTCTTGCGTGCTTTTTACCTCATCTCAGTTAGCATCAATGCTCATAAAAATATGATGTTTCACTGGATCATACGTTTCTGCGCAATTGTTCTAATTTTTTCGGGTTGTAAGACTCACACTATCACCAAAAATGTATAAATATGACAAATTTGCGCTTGACATTACTTATTTGATTGCCCGAAAAAGAAAGGGGAATTATTAAATTATTAATATTATTAATTTGTTTATTTAATTTTAAAAAATCTTGATTTATTGATTGATTGATTGATTGATTGATTGATTGATTGATTGATTGATTGATTGATTGATTTATTGATTTATTGATTTATTGATTTATTGATTTATTGATTTATTGATTTATTGATTTATTGATTTATTGATTTATTGATTTATTGATTTATTGATTTATTGATTTATTGATTGATTGATTGATTGATTGATTGATTGATTGATTGATTGATTGATTGATTGATTGATTTTCTATTTCATCAAATTTCATTTAGCAATTTATAATGTATCGCCACTCATTTCCCGCCGCAATACTTGTTTACCTGCATATCACATGAACCCCCCCTCACGCCCCAAGGCCTACCTGCTGTAGGCAAAACATGTCGAACATCCTCTGAGCATACGAGTCTTCATTGCATTTGCCAGGTAGGCGGGGGACTTTGCCTTCGGAAACTTGTCCCATAGTTATAGTATAATAAACACGACGATGGCCACGCGAATCCTAAATTTTGAATTCATGTTGGAATAACACGTAATCGCGAATGTTAATCTTATCATTTTGAAAAATTCATCATGATTATAAGAATTCTTTTCCAATCCAAAATCTCCATTGTAAATGCTATTTTTAAATTATTTTCATCGTTAACCGGGCGATGACTGTGATGACTGTTGAAAATATTTCAAAATGGTCCATTCTCGTTGCCATATTGGAACGATGAAATCGCGAGTCCATCGTCGCCTGGCATAACAATCAGAAAATAATGGTATTATGTTAACGCCAACTCCGATAAAATCGATCTTAACTAAATATATTATATTCGTAATTAAACTGATCAACAGAGGGCAGACTACAACAACCACGAGCAAGTCAACAAGTGCAAACGATTATGTACACGGCCAAGGAGATAGATTCATTTATTGTTACGTGGGGTAAAAACACGGTCTTGAAAAGGGTTGAAATGCGTGTATTGGAAGAATTGTTTAGTGGTGTGCCACCTTCGAAGACGTGTTGTTTTTGGTTTATAATTACCTTTTACTTGAAGAACTCTCATCGCAGTTTTATTTTGTCAATGAATTTGAATGAATGGAAAATAGAATAGTAAATTAGTGTAGTCTGACTTTATCTATGTTATATTGTTATCAAATATTTATCAAAATATTTAGTTAGTTTATTACATTATTCACGTAACAATTGATAAATGTATAGAATAATGGTTCGCTAAAATCGATGTCAGCCCATATGATGGCGGACGGGTGATTTTTCTTGCTTTTATACACAATCACGAAAATCTGTGACAATATCATTTTCAGAAAAACTTGCTCTTATTTGAGAACCACAGATCGCCAGTTTATTATTAGAAATACTTGTTCTTTTGAAACATATAGAAAACAAAATGAAAACAAAACAGATTCGCTTGTCAAAGACATGTTGTTTTTGACCAATTACGGTACCCTTTACTAGGCTATTTTCGCAGTTTTAGTTTGTAAATAAATTTGAATGAATGAGCGTGTTTCTGCTGGGCAAGTTACCGATAATAAACGGTAAGTTTGCCCAGTAGAAACAGGCAGAACCGGGCAATAATCGGTATTTTTGGTAATCCCAAAAACCTTCACAAAGCAGGTTTGGAACCAGCAATAATCGGCAATAAACCCAGCAGAAACAGAAAGGTGATTCTTAGCGGTTTGCGCCGTGAACCGTGTCACGCTGGGTTATCTATATACTAATTTTCGGTCCCTCGCCTGATTAGATAGTTCAATAATAATTTTGCACTCGCGTCCCTCTTCAACTGAAAAAGCGTGGTAATTGCGCCTCTAATACACGAGCTAATTAGATAGTTCAATACCCGTTTTTCCCCGTTTTCAGACATGCGCAGAAAGGATCACATGTGAAAATCCAAAATGTTGAATTTATTTATCACTGTAGTTCCCGAGAAATCACTATTTTAATCACGCGTATTGATAAGAAGTATTGCGCAATAAGAGTTGCAAGTTTTCGCCTGGAACTATTTAGAGGTGTGCTACCTTCAGGCTTCAGGGGTTCTTGGCTGTCCCGCGGCCGTATGGAACCCTTTATATCACCTTAAAAGGTTCCAAAAAGAACCATTTTAAGGTTCAAAATAGGCAAAATATGGGCAAACATTGGTCTTTAGAACCTCTAAAGGTTCTCTACAGAACCTTTTGGGGGCCTTCAAAATCAAAGAACCTTTAAACCATATACGGGACAGCCCAGAACCCCTCTGCACCCTTTTTCTAATAGTGTACTTTAAACAGCTGAAGCCACCTCCTCCTCTCCGCACTTGGATATAAGGGCACATGGGGCATCTGGATAAACGGAACGTGTTTTTTGTGTGGTACATTATCATGATTATTATAGAGAGTCTGGATTTATTAAGGGCATCCGTGGTATCTGGATTACGGGGTTCACTATAATAAAACGAGTCTCAAATTACCTGGATATACTATGCGCAGGTGGGCCACGTTTGATAACTGGATTTTAAGGGTGTACACTCAGATAGTATCTCGGGAGGCTTTATAGAACACAGCAAACCTGACAAAGGGACTACATACTATACGTAAGGCCCCACATGCCTATTGAAGGAATAATGTATTTAATGTAAATAGGCCAAAAACAAAACCCGGATGGCATACATTGTGCTCAAGTACAAGCGTGGAATGGTACAAGTGATCTTGATGATAGACTCCGCCGACCATAAAACTAAACGACCGACTATAAAACTATAACGCTCAGAACGTAGGCCTATACTGAATTACCTGGATACAGTATGTGCATAATGGGCAGTGGCGACACCAGCACCAAAATGTTAAAGGAGGAAAACGGGGTGGAGGGGTAATAAAAGAATCGGGGAGACATTTAAAATCTAAATTTTAAGTAACTTTCAATTTTGACATAAAAATTCAACTTTTTATTATTTGGGGTACAAAATAGGTAGAAACATGCGCTGACAGGAGGTAATAACTGGGGGTATTAAAAACACGTTGATGGAGTAGGCCTACTTGGATTAGAAACATGGGTATCTGTATTATTTAAGAGCACATTGGGCCTAGGCTCATGGTGTATTAAGAGCACCATGTCACTTACATTATATCAAGGGCACTTTAGTACCTGAATTATTTAAGGACATACTCTTGATATTTATATAAACATTTATAACGCTTTGACCTCTGCCTATTGTGATAGGACTTTTACTGCCCGCTATCTTCGGCACCCGCGTTTAATTTACTTGAATATGATAAAGTAAGGGCACCTGGGTATCTCGAGATAACGGCACACTGCAGTGGGCCTACCTTGATTATGTGGTATCCGGTGCATTATTAAGAGCACCTGGGGCAACTGGATTAGGGGGTAGGGCTTAGGCCTATGGGGTCCCTGGATATAATGGGACAACGGGTACCCGCATTGGGCTATTCCAGATAATAATGACCCCCCCCCCTATAGAGGACAAACTATTTTTTCATTTTTTAGTCTGGAATTCCATGGCTCCCTCTATGAAAAGTGTCTGGAATTCCAGATTAAACTTCAAAAAAGTATGGAATTCCAGGTCAAACTTCAAAAAAGTATGGAATTCCAGGCGCTCTCTCTTGCTGCACCTATAGAGGACAAACTATTTTTTCATTTTTTAGTCTGGAATTCCATGGCTCCCTCTATGAAAAGTGTATGGAATTCCAGATCAAACTTTAAAAAAGTATGGAATTCCAGATCAAACTTCAAAAAAGTATGGAATTCCAGGCGCTCTCTCTTGCTGCACCTATAGAGGACAAACTATTTTTTCATTTTTTAGTCTGGAATTCCATGGCTCCCTCTATGAAAAGTGTATGGAATTCCAGATCAAACTTCATGGCTATAGAGGACAAAATACTTTTCGCCAAAAAGTATGGAATTCCAAACACATTTTTATACAATTGTCTGAAAATCCAAACTTCCCTTGTCACTTTAAATCAGGGACCAATTTGCACAAATCCTTGCTTATAAAGTGTATGTATCATTCAAACCAAAAAAACCACCACAAATCAAATCACAGCAGTCTAAAAACAGTACAGGAAACCAATAAAGTTGATTTGTGTGCATGGAGGGGCGGGGGGGGGGGGGGGGGGGGACCATCTGAAGAACAATCTAGGTATATATGACATCCACAACTCATTAAACAACCCCACAACAATTGGAAGATTTCTCCTTAGTCAAACAAGAAAAAATCCGCACCCCCCCTTATTATTCAGCCCGTAGTCAGCACCCTTTAGAGGAATTCGGATTTCCAGACTTTTTTCAAAGGATGGTCTGGAATTTCGTCTCAAAATAATATGTCAGCCCATGGTCAGCACCCTTTAGAGGAATTTGGATTTCCAGACTTTTTTTCAAAGGATGGTTTGGAATTTCGTCTCAAAATTAATTAAACCATTTATCTATTTATCTATGTATCTATGTATCTATCTATCTATTTATCTATTTATCTACATGTATTTATCTATTTATTTATTTATTTATTTATTTATTAGTATATTTATATATTTATTTATTTATATATTTATTTATTTATTTATTTATTTATTTATTTATTTATTTATTTATTTATTTATTTATTTATTTATATTTATATTTATCATGATTTATATTTATATTTTTATATTTAAAAATTCAAAGTTTAGACCTTCCGAGAAAGGGAGCCGTTACTCTGAGTTTCATGCTTAACGCAATCATCAGACGACATGAAATCGATTCGATGTTCATGACTTTTATATTTATATTTATATTTATATTTATATTTATATTTATATTTATATTTATATTTATATTTATATTTATATTTATATTTATATTTATGTTTATATTTATATATACCTCTGAATTGTTATAAGCTCTGCCGTTACGGTTGTCAATAAATATTTATTTATATATCATATCAATGTATTTATTGTAATTCTTTTTAAAATTTATATCACTATTCTTCCATTTTTCATCCAGTGACTGCTAGCTAGGGCTAGCGTTTGAATTCGTTTCTTAAAATATATTCTAAAATCTCAACAATGTTGTTTTACCGTATTTTACGAATATTTTCCTACTAAATAATTATTGTGAATATATCTAAAATATTGAAATAATATTAATGGATGGATAACATGGATTGATTATAATGTGAAATTTTCTGATACGTGAACAAATTACTGTTAAACAACTTTTCACAGCTTCTTTAATAATTTAGTGAATTAGCACTTAGTCAACTTTTTGCGGCATTTTAATTTCACTAGCCTGTGGTTAATCTGTGGGTTAACTTTATTTAATAATAATAACACAGCGCTTTACTTTAGTGAGATCTATTAATTCAAAGCGCTGTACAACATATGAATAAAAGATTAAAGCAAAAATACAACAATGATCTTAAAACTACAAAGATATACATACACCGTCAAATGCATATTTTACAAAACCAAACACATGAGATATGAAATCCAGTGTATTGCATTTGGTATTTGTTGGAAGTGGCTCTTTTTACCACATTCTTTTCTTCCATCTTTTATAACTTTCATTTTATTCAGCCATCATGCTTATATAATATATGCTTTTTAAACCTGGCCCGAGCGTTTTGCTTGTGAGCCGGTCTCTGTCAACAACAAAAATAGAAACAAATGAAAAATTGGTTTGTTGAAATGTTTGTTGGTTTTTTAGTAGTTTTTTTGGAAAGCTTCAAAAACGGTTACAAATTCATGCATCCCCCCCCCCCAAAAAAAAAACCCACCAAAAAACCCACACCCTGACTTGCTGACTGGCAATTGCAGACACTAACCTCAGCGATCAGAGTAAGTTACTTTCATGATAAAGAACATTGTTTGTTCTGTCACCTAAATTTGTTGCAAGTTTGAAGCTACTGTATTAAATCATAAAATGTTCGCGTGCATCAACTTTTCGTGAGTGCAGCTGATTCGCGAAATGTTCATGTTTCGCTTTTATCGGCCTGTACCAAGTATAAAGTGGGCATTCACGACATTTTTATCATGTTTATGCCGCGAAAAAGGCAGAAGTCAGTCATGTCAGTGATTTGTGAAACTTTATTGCCGTAAACATTTCACGTAAAAAGTCACAGATTCCTTCGTAAAGAGTAGAGGGATCATCCCGATCTGTGTACTCAAAAACTTATGTCCCTAGGTTTCAGGGGTACTGTACCGCTAATGCCCGAGATAGGGCGCAGTGTATAGTATAACAGTATGTGTATTATGTATATAGCACATAACATAATGTGCTATTTCTACCATCTGTGATTTTTTGAATAATTCTTTGCTGTCAATATTGCTGGGACATACTGACAAACCCAGGTGCGGATACAGGGGGGGGGGGGGGGGGGGGGGGGGGGGGGGGGGGGGGGGTGGCACATCACCCGTCAGAATCCCCCTGTTCAAGCTTTTAAACAATCTATACTTAAATTAAGAAAACAATCAGTTATGCTCTACTTCTTTCTTGCATTGATAAAAAAACAAATATTTATTGGAAATGAAGTGGCTTTTCGATAAAATGTTAGACTTGAAATCAAGTCCTTATTTTCTCCCCCCACCACACACCTCTTGTCTACCACCATCATTTGATACCAGTACAGCGGGCCTATGCCAATCCAATCTTGTCGCGGCGATCTCGCTGTGACCATGCTGTGACTATCACAAGCCAACATAAACCGTTGTGTAGAGCTGTATCAGCGGCGCCGGACAGTGAAAATTGCCCGGGGAAAATTGCCACCGGTCGCGATAAGGTTAGGTGTTGAGGAATGGGGTGTGGTGGGGAATGGGTGGGAGGGGGGAGGGGGGGGGGGGGGGGTGGAGGTGGGGGAGGATAGAGTCGCCTTGAACCAAGGCTATAAAATGTTGGTCAAAAGTATACACCAGATCGCACCAAATGAGTTCGAAAATTGAAAAAAAATCTACTTCTGATCCCCTCAGACTCCCCCTGTTCGAGCTTTTAATCATCTATACTTAAATCAAAAATATATCAGTATAATATGCTCAACTTCTTTCGTGCATTGATAAAAAACAAAATATTTATTGGAATGAAGAGGTGGCTTTTCGATAAAATGTTGATTAAAAGTATACACCAGATCGTACCAAATGAGTTCGAAAATTGAAACAATTTCTCACTCTAAAAAACTGTGTTTAGCGAGTAAACACTTTTTCTAAACACATTCTTGCTATCGCTTTGTAAACATGTTTAGAGGCTAAACGTGGCTAAACGTCATGTGTCAAATCACTAAACATTGGTGTTCAATTTCTAAACACTAACAGTCAATACGCTAAACATTCCTTTTCTAAACACATCTTTTTGCCATCACTTTCTAAACACACATTTTAGAGAGTACTTATGAGGGGGGCACACACACCCCCCCCCCCCCCTCATACTCCCCCCTGTTCGAGCTTTCAAATCATCTATACTTAAATAAAAAATATATCGGTATATAATATGCTCAACTTCTTATTGGAAATGAAGAGGTGGTTTTTTGATAAAATTAATGTTGGTCAAAAGTATACACCAGATCGCACAAATGAGTTCGAAAATTGAAGAAACAAATTTCGGACGCCCCCCCCCCCCCTGTCCGAGGGCGGTGCTTCGCACCGCTTGGATGGTACCGGCAAAATTTCATTTTTGTGGCCCCCCCCCCCCTAAAATTTTCCTGGATCCACCACTGGACAAACCCTATTGATACAGGGTGTCCCAAAATGATTAGTACCCGCCAACGATGCCCAAATTCTATTACTTTTTTAACCGTAAATATAAATGATATCATATTCGTTGTGTTTTAATCAACTTTAAATATATTGTTACCTTTCATTTGCAATTTTAGATCATGAAAATCGACTTAAAATAGAAGATACATCCTATTGTGTAGGGATGGTGATTTTGCCATTTTGAAAAATGGCTAAAAAAACCCCTGAGTGTGTTAAAACTGGTTTGGGAGGGAGTACTGTTTGAAATAAACAAAGATATCCCCTGTCTATTATTCTAGCCTTTTTGTTCTTTCTGTCTACCTCTCATTGTTATGGGTTTTCATAAACTCGTCATTCTGTATCTTATTAATTTTAATTTTAAGTAAACAGTGTTCGATATGCTTGAGTGATTTCATGACTTGTTTCAGATCGTGATGCTTTGTTTCTATTTTACAAGTGTTTAGATAATGAAATGGTATTTGGTGACTCTGTGAGTTGAATAAGTAATGGAATATCTAAATGCTTACCGAGTTTGTCCATTTTGTTTTTCGGGATATTTTCTCAATATTTAGATTCTCATGATTTCAAAATGATAGGGCCCTAGTTATATCAAAAAATTGAATTTTTCTCCCAGATATGTAAGGAAAAACGAATAATCTAACCCGCTGCTCACCTATGACCACTTCTTACTTATCCTTCAAATAATCCTCAAAACTCGTAGCTAAATAGAAACAAAGCATGTAATCACGTGACGGGCATTTATTACTCATCATTTTAAATTGAAGCAAAAGAATAATTACCTGTTACTGTAAGCCTATGCAGGGCCCTTGGAAGTATAATAAATATTATTAATTATTATTTTTAAAAAAATCAAATAAAA
>JAYJML010000155.1:0-10523 GCA_035610835.1 Ophiura sarsii | reverse complement strand
CTGTTGAGTATGAACTGATGCATGGATGTGAAAACTTTGGATACAGGTAACAATGAACAACAGATTTCTTTATGCCTTGCTTTAACCTGGGGGTACTCAGTGGTCACAACAAGGGGGTATCAGACGTGTCCACGTAATAAGGGTCATTACGTTTAACATAGTGCATCAAAACAAGCAAAATTAATAAAAAGGTTATAAATTAATTTCACACACTGTTTCCCATTTACGGTCCTATTTGTTCCTTGAGAATTATATAGAAATATGTGGGCGATTTCTCCCCCCCCCCACCCCCCTATCAGGCCACTTCAAATTGTTTTGGCCGTACAAGTTTGCCTCCACCCACTCACCAAAGTACTTCTGAACACCACCTTAAATGCATGAAAATCAGTTTACAGTTTTACAGCTAGTAAAAATCATACTATAAATAATTTGCATAATGGTGTAGCCTATGTATCCGCAACTATGTATGTATCCCGAAAAGGCTTTCTCATTTTGCATCTAAAAGCCGTGAACGTTGCACTGATAATAGATAGACAAGATATGAGCAAATAACCAGCAATTCCAGGACTTTTTAGACTGTTTCAACGGGCCAGTGTTTGTTTATCTATATGCGTACTGCAACCACGCAGTCAGCACGCGTAACACATGCGCCGTAGTGCCATGTTAAAGTAAAGGAGAAAAATTAAAAAACACTTTTCAACATTTACCGTCCAATGTATTTGTTATTGCTTGTAAAAAGTCAAAACAATTATCTCGCCACAAATGAAATTATTTACTCTTTTTTTTGGAATTCGTTTTTCTCTAGTTTTACAATGTGTTTATTTGTTGGTATTTTTTGGTATTACATTCTAATCTGTAAAATATTCGCTGACATATTGTTGTTTTTTAAAAACATTTTAATGAACCTCAACAAACCTTGATTATATAAAAAAGGGTTTGAAATACACATATTTTGCAAGTGAGCCAAATTTACACACATGTGGGGTAACTTAAATTTGGCCCACTCAAAGATCGGGGGAAAACTATCTAAAAATACTGAAATTTTCAACAACTACAAAAATCATGTGAGAGGCAAGTGATATATCAATATCAACTTATATAAACAAAAAGTACCTTCCATGCAATGAATACAAATTAAAAATGTCAACAAAAAAGGGTCAACGTATCCCCATTCTATGGTAATCTAACCATAAAATATGATCAGTCTGATTTATACAATAGAGCAAGCGTGTGCAACCTGCGCAGCCCGCGGCCCACTGGCCTCTAATCTGCGGCCCTCGAAGCAATCCCGAAATTCCCATTGATGCGGCCCATTTTAACCAGAAGTACTCCATAAACCTAGGTTACACAAATGGTGGATTGATTTAGTCCCTTATAATTAGTAGGGTGATGCGCTGCATTTAGTAAATAACTCGAGGCTTGATTGTGTATTAAAATCCCTGGTTAAAATGGGACTTGCAGCAGCAACAGCGAGTGAAAAGATGACATTACAAGAGAAGCAGGTATTCAATGAGCAATTGGCTGAGGATTATTTCTTTATTGAACAAGACAGCGCGTCTATATGCCTCATTTGTATGGTGTCTATTTCCTGCTTCAAAAAGAAAAATCTGATGCGGCATTACAATTCATAAGCTTCCGCTCCCCTATTACCTATATTTTGGAATGTTTGACCCATGAATGGATCTCTAAATCACAATGAGGCCCGGGTGGTAGAAAAGGTTGCACATATGCTTGCTGTAGAGTATAGAGTCTGACTTTTGGTGGGTACTTTGTACAAGTTGATGTACATGTGACACAATGTTTTGAGTGCATATTTTCGCTTCACCCGATTGTTTATTTTTTCTTCTTTCAATTATAGGGCGATGCATAGAAGATTATCAACTGACCATGACATTCATGTGTCACATGATGTGATTAGAAGAATCATGGGACACCTTGATCCTGACGGAGTAAAGAATAGACAGAAACGCGTGTTAAAAAGAAGAAAGTACTCTGCTCGTGGTCCAAATTATGTGTGGCATGTAGATGGGAATGACAAATTGTTACCGTATGGTTTTGCCATACACGGAGCTATTGATGGATATTCCCGTAAAATAATTTGGTTAAATGTTTCATCAACCAACAAAAAGCCTGAAGTTGTTGCAGGTTACTTTGTTGATGCTCTGCAACAACTGGAGGGTGCCCCTCAGGTCACACGTTTTGATGATGGCACTGAAAATGGTCTGATGGCAGACATTCATCAGTTACTTTCGGGAGGTGTGGGCACCCCTACTTTTGGGCGTTCCACTGCCAATCAACGCATTGAATCCTGGTGGTGTATACTCAAAAAGAATACACTTCATGAATACATTTCTTTCTTCAGAGATATGATTGATGAGGGTCTCTATGACACATCGGATGAGCTACATAGAGAGGCTGTAAGATTTTTTTTTGGGAACGTTATTGCTGACAATCTTGCCAAGGTTGCACGGGATTGGAACAATCACCGCATCAGACCTGTCATCAATTCAGAGTGTCCCGCTGGAAAGCCTAATGTACTGTATTACACGCCACCACCAGATGCAGAAGAATGCAGGATCGACATCGATACTGATATGCTTGATGACATTCAAGAAACCATCATACTTCGCAAGACTGTATATGATGAGGAGATAGCTGAGTTGGTGGAAATTGTGATGGGTGATGTTAGTTGTGCATCTACTAAAGAGTCAGCAAAGGAGATGTATGTTGATTTTTTAGACAAGCTTGACAATTTGATATAGGGTCTTGTATCTTGCATTCCTGTGTCTGCTGGTGTCAAGATAAAGTACAGGCGGGTGACACTCATATCTGCCCATTGTTGAGATTTGGTTCAGTATATAGCGCACTCTATCAGTCCTTCACCCGGAAGTTAAGCGGAAACTGTCATTCATGACTATTCATGACCTCACACGATGTGACGTCGCGATCCGACGTATTTCCCAACTGATCTGATTACAATATTTATTAAATGCAAATAACGCCACCCCCCCCCCCCCCCCCCTCTGTCACTGCCAGACGAAGCCATCCACAATTTAAAATTCATATCTTCATGTCTCTGAAGAAAGAAATGTATTCTACGTAAATTAATTTCAGATAACCAATTCTGAATGTTTTCGTGTCATACAGTAAGAACTAAATTCTGCCATCGTCAAGGCAAATCAGTTCTACTCTAAATCACAATCAGCTTTTTTACCATTGATGTACTATTTTTGTGCCACAAATCATGTTTTTAGCCAATAAAATCAACCACGTCTTAGGTCGTCTGGTTTGCTAAGACCATAATTAATAGTGAGCCCCTACAAAACCTTCACCCGTGAATTTGGTGAAATTTTGTCTGAGGAGTGACTTCTCCCATAATTATAGACTCCATGTAAAGTATGACACTGTTTAATAAGTGCCAATGTCAAGCTCATTAATACATTTTATGAATTGTATGGCCTGTGGATGATACATTGGAACCTCCTTTGTTTGCACAAAATTGATGTTAACACAACACAAAGAGTATTCTTTAATCTAATCAGAAACATTGAAAAATGCTTATATCAATGTGTATAATTATTTTGATATAGTAATTATAATTATTGTAATTATAGATATTTGCCTTATTATATATTCATGAGCTCATTAATTATCGCCATCATTGCGCTATAGGAAAGTTTTCTGTTACCTAACCTACACATTCAAAAAATTCAGTGTTTTAATAATAAATTCACAAATGCAATCAGATACAGGGTGAATCACAAAATATTGTGCACGATTTGGAATGATTTGACCTTGATGATGCATGCATTGAACCATGGAATTGTTGTTATTTGCATAATAGTAGGGTCATAATCTTGGATCCCGTGACCATGTTCTTCCTACCTTTGTTTCTTGTTGAATTTGTCAACTCGAACCCTTTTAAAAGAAGATGAGCTCCTATGACTTTTTTAAAAATGACAAGATTTTGTTATAGCGCAAATTCCAAAATGGCCGCCATACAGGGCTCGAAAATTCTATTAAGCTAATTTAGCAAGTTATCAGGTAAAATGTAAAAAGGTCGTTGACCTTTGCATAGGGTCAGAATTTTTAACTAGTGCTCTCATTTTTGAAAAATGATATCTCAAAATATTAGTCCGATTGCAAGGATTCCAGAAGATGGTTCTACCACTTAGAGTGTCTGTTGTACGTTATAAAGGGGCCAAAAGGTCAGGTTCCGTATAGGTTAGTATACCTTAACCTTTTGACCCACACAAAATATTCCAGGTGGTAGAAAAAAAATACCGTTTCTGGAATCCTTGTTTAAAGAGTTCAAAAATTCAACATGGTTTGAAAACAAAATGGATTCTTTCCACTATTGCAGGTTTTTTGATTCACCATAATGTTGATAATGAGATCATGAACGTAAATACTGCACAAAAAGAAACTATCCGATTTTTCGAGACACCTGATCATTTGTCACAATACTCAATAGCACCAATACTGATGAAGCAATGCCATTTGAATAACCAATGATGCAGTTTCGACTTTCGATTGTTTCACTTAACCCTCTACCCATGGAAGAGCGTTAATAATAAATCAGTCAATCTTAAGTGTAACGCTTCTTTCTCTCCATGAAAACACAATCATAATCCGAACATCTCACATCATCAGTTGTTTCCAACACCTGAATCTACTGATTCGGTTTGTAAGCCAATTCTGTGCAACCTTCCTTGTTACCCAAAATTGAAGAGAAACTTCAGTTTCAGAAACTCCAGAAATTTAAATTGGAGAGAAAGAAGTGGTACTCTTTAAATTTACTGTTGTGTTTACGCTCTTTTCATGGGCACAGGGTTGTACATAGCTAGCCACATTTTAGTGCCGGCTAAAATCTCACATATTATTGGCACGCTCTGGCATTCTCAGCCATTTTGTGGTATTAGATGTACATATTTCCTCAATTTTGGAGTCTTTAGTGCTGGTTAATTTGCCTGAAAATTGCTGTGAGTGCTGGTTGTTTACCCTTTTTAGTGGCGGTCGCTATCGACCAGCCCCGACCATTGTAGCTACATCCCTGCATGGGCATAGGATTAAGTGAATTTGAATAAAAATGATGAAGTTTCCATTGTTGCACTTTTAAGTGTTACAACCCTATGCCCGTGAAAGAATGTAAACAAAACAGTGAATGTACACAGTGCATGGAAATGGGGATCGAGACAGGTGTTGGCTAATTTCAAACATCATGGATGATCATGGTCATTAAAGGAGGTGACCTGCATGTTACAAAATTAACTATCGAGCCTAACTTCTGTAATTATATAGAATTAAAATTTGCTCGAAAGTCCCTAGTGTCGATGATTTTAGCACCGATACCCATGACATCATCGACACCGGGAATTTTGATCGCCGCAAATTTTAAAAATTGCATGTTGAGTGATGGCAGTTTTTATTCATTTTTCTGACTAGTATGGTGTTTTGTTCTATATAATTACATCATTTTGGCTCGATAATTATTTTTCTAACAAATGCTCAATGTTGCGCTTGCGGTACACTTCCTTTAAGGATGAATCTCACACAAGTAAATACAGGGGTTGGAAACAATTGACGATGTGAGATGTTCGGATTATGATTGTCTCTTCATGGAGAGATTAAAAGAAGAGGTATTTAGATTTAGATTTACTATTTTGTTTACGCTCTTTTCCCAGGTATGTTAAGTGCAACAATGGAAACCGCATCATTTTTTATTCAAATGGCCACTGCTTCGTCAATATAGTTAGGGTTCAGCAGAATCCGTGAACACAGATTTTTTTTGATTTTTTAAATTCCTTCTTGACATGACAGCTGATATAAACATAGTACTGTCATTTACTCAGTGACCTTAAGCTACATACACCCTTTTACATGGGTAACATATTGACAAATATATTTAAATGAAACTTATCCTTTAATCAGTGCAGAGACTTTGCCATTTATGCCATTTTCCAGCAAAATATTCAAGACTGAATTACATGTGGCTTGGTATTTTAGAATAATAATACTTAATTTCGTGTTTGAAAGTGTCTAAATCTGGCTGTTTTTCTGTCATCTTTGCTCTATAAATATGGAATTTCGCCATTGTCATTATCAATGTTAGGGTGAAATCCAAATTTGATCCAAAAAGTATTGTTACTGGATTCATATTCAAGTCCACATTTGTTTGACCTTTAACCCACCTTTTAAAGATATTCCAGAATGATTTTGAGATTTGACAAGTTATGAAAAGATGCGTAATTGTTTCAGAGGTTTTTTTACAAAAAGTGCATAAGTCATCTCCTCTAATATTACATTTTAACAAGACTATTCGTTCCTAAAATACTTTGATTGATTCTATATTGGAACCATCTATACTTTGTGTCATCGGAAAACTTAAAATTTAAAAGACATATTTTTTTCCACTCCCTATTTTCTATACCAAAGTCTAATTGCCACTTATTAATGGATTGTTTCATTTTCTTTGATTTTATAAAGACTTTGTAGAATAAAGTACAACCTTTTCGCTGTTTGAACAGTAGTACCACGTTACTAGGTCTAAAAGGTGATACTAGTTTCGACCCATTTAAATGACTGATATTGAAGTTTGACTTAATTGCTCTTATAATACCATTATACTCTAGAAAATTGGTTTTCACTTGATAAATTTCTTCGAACTCGTCTTTTGACATAAAAGTCCCATTATTTTTCAGTAAATCATTGATAAAAATGACACCCTTTTCCTTCCAATGAGCATAGTTTATCGATTTACCTCCAATCTTTATTTTATCATTCCACCACAAATATTGCTTTGCAATGCGATTGAAGTCTAAAACACCGTTGTTAACAATGCATATCAAAGATGACCAAGAGAATAGAGTATCATACCAGAACTTGTTGTCTATCTTATTTTTTGTTGCATTAAAATGGAATAAACCTGTACAACAAATATCGTCTTTTTTGGCATTTAAACATAATCTATACAATTTTATCCAACTTTTTTCACCTTGCAAAACCCTTCGAATCCAATTTATTTTCAATGCATTTATATGAGATTCCACATCTGGCATTTTAACACCTCCGTTCTCATCATTTTGCACAAACTGATTTCATGGCATAATTCACAGATTTCATCACGGATTTGGGAAATTGTACCGTAAAATCACGGAAATCCGAATTGTGGCTTTTATGAGAACTACACTGCATGATTTATTTATATCGCCTTTTCCTTGTTTTTGTTTTTTACGCATTTTTATTCCAATCTAACACTTATTTATTTACTGATATCCCTTGAGTAATAGATATTTTTAATTGAGTGCCTAAGATACGACCGCGCGGATTTCATGTGTCATTGTCATTTCCCACGGTTTGATCTTGTTTCGCTTAAAATCACACTCATCACGGAAATCATGGATTTTACACAAAATGCCCACAGATTTTATCTTAAAAAATCATGGATTCTGCCGAACCCTAAATATAGTGATATTGTGACAAATGAGGTGTCAAAATGCGCGGGAGGAAATGCCCACTTGTTGAATTTACTGAGGGTCTTATGAAAAAAATGGACACTTTCTTTGTGTGCAGTGTTTATGCAGTATACCCAGAATGAAAAAAGGGTTACGAAAATACAGCAATTTATTCAAATCAACACTACGAAAATCTTGTACTTCCCTTTGCTAATATGTTGCCCGCAACCCACCTGACCCGCCCCCCCTGCTTTTTCAGATTTAAACTGTTATTCCGTTATTTAAATTCCAATTTCAATGAGATTTAACACTGTTATAGATCCATCTCTCAGCTTTAAAATGATGCATACCATTTCAATAAGCCAAGGTGTTGTGATGCTATAAGATGTTAATCCTTTTAGCAAGCCCACCTTATGACATGCGACCAGCTCGTGGTTGCAACGATCTGAAAATGGCACATGTTGCTAACTTAGGAAATGTATGGTTTGGATGTGCGGTAAATATTATTATCTAATGAAAGCTACACATTATTGGTAGATGTTCCGATTTTAAACTTGAAGTTCTCTGTTCTACATGAAAGGTCATCCTTACAAAAGTTGTGTTCTAAAGTTTGAGTTGCATACATGTAGCTCTAATGGTTCTTATTTTAGACGCACAAGATGCTGTGAACTGAACCCATTGAGTAGTACACAAACTATATCGGTGGTTAACCACCATTCGCGGTAATTCAACGCTATTTCATCGATTTCTCCATCATACCGAATTAGGCAGTCAAATTTCAGTATGAAAATTAGAAAAATATGAGCTTTCATATGATATGTTTGAGAAAATTCAGTGCAATAAAAATGTGATTGGAACATATACCTTTAAATTATGTATCATGGTTACTAACTTAGTAAAGTTATTATTAGTTATGTTTTTGCATAATAACAAAGTAAAACATTTCTTACTTTAACTGTAGACCTATCCCTAACTATACCATACGGCATCACTTTGCTTGTGGGTGCACAAGTTCTATCACATGTAGCTCTAAACATCAGGTATATGGTCTCCAATTTAATTGTTAGCCCCACCCCATTAATTAAATGACGGTTAATTATGAAGTAATTAAAGAAAGTGTCATGTAAAAAGATAGTGCCTAATTTATGTGTAATGCACTGAGTGTTGTGTATTTTAACCATTGGAACATGTGACCTGGCACCACAAAATGAGATTAAAGTAGCAAAAAATTAAAAACAAGATTTTGTCACATTTAAAAAAGTTTTTAAATGACACCAAAGTGGTTATAATAGGCCATTCCGAAGTGAAATTATGATAAATCTTAATCACTGCTGAATTATTGAATTGGAGAAAAGTCAGTGAAGCTTATGGTCACTTGGCTCGCCAAAATCTTCTGTCAAAACTTAATCAAAAGATTGTTTATGCAGAAGTTCCTTATTAAATGGCCTATCATTGGTTCATTTGGGCATTTATAGGGGTCAAACTACTCATTCATTCATTCATTGTTCAAGGCGTGAACCTTGGAACTTTTATTAGATCTCTGTCGACCCCTTCCGGGGTATGAGAGATAACAACATACAATATAAAACATAGATGGCGCTATAGCACAAAAAACGCCGTAAACGTGAAGTTTTTTATATAATATAAAGATTAAATATAAATATACACATATATAACATTTTAACTTACATCAACTAAAACTAAAACATTGGAATGATGTAAAAACATTTTTTTTGAAAGTTAGCACAACCAGAAAGAAATGACATAATGAATATCAGGAGGTAAATTTTAAGGATAAGACTTTGGCAAATTTACAAAGGTTATTGAGCACCATAACATTTTGATCATTGAAAAGTTTAGACATTTTTATGCTACCATTTAATTGCCTGAGAATGTGTGGTTGTATGAATTTGCTCCTATCGACTGCAAAGAATTCACAAATAAAAAGATAATGATATTCATCACCTAACATGTCTGTACTACAAAGTTTGCAATACCTATCGGAGTTGTGTGCACTAAATCTATATACATTATTTGGTAGTTTTAAATTACAACATCTAAGCTTAGAAAGTATTAATCTACTACTAAAAAAGAGGTCTTCTTTAAAAAGTCTATACATATTACAAAATCTGTTATTTTCAACTTCGCATAACCAGTTTTGTTTGTCAATATCATTTAATCGAAGAGTTAAAGCATTTTTCAACCATTTTGGGTTATGATTATTTTGAGACAACCATATGTTACCAAAACCAGAATAGTTGATAATTTCTTTGATTTTTCTTAACCATTTAGAAGTGTAAGTATTTGAATCTGAATCATGCATACACTTAATAAGGCTGTAGAGTCGGAATGAATATTTTGATTGTTTGCCAGTGACTATTCTACTCCAAAAGCCAACCATTCTTATGTGAATCGCACTACTTAATTTATATTTTCCTACCTCACCATATAACATACAATTCACAGTAAGTCTATTTAATTTGAGAACCCTACGTAGAAAGTTTCTATAAAAAATTTCAATATGATAAAACCCCAAACTTCACATCCGTAGAGAAGAATGGGTAACACCAGTTTATCAAATAACTCGCAAGTGATGTCAATAGGTAAATGCAGTTTTGCAGCTCTAGTGAGAAGCGCAAACATGGCATGTTTTGCTTGAGATACTTGTTTACTAATAGCCTTTTTAAAATTTCCATTGAAATTAAAAACAACACCGAGATACGTGTATTCATCACAGATAGAGATAGTGTCATCCCCAAAACTAAAGGATGGTTTATTCCTTAATTTGCCACGAGAAAAAATTACAATTTTGGTTTTATTTGCATTAACTGAAAGATGCCACATGTTGCAGTAATTATGTAATGAATTAAGAGCATTTTGTAAATCAGATATACTTTCAGACAAAATAACAGTATCGTCAGCATACAAAAGGACATATAATCTTAACCACATTTCAACATCATCATCACTTAACAACTTAATTGTTTGATCGTTAATAAAGTTTAAACCGCTAACTCCGCTCTTTCTCAAAGAAGATTCAAGATCATTAAGAAAAATTGAAAACAAAAG
>JAYJML010000152.1:771-86100 GCA_035610835.1 Ophiura sarsii | reverse complement strand
ACAGAATTATATTATAATTATAATTGACTGTAATGACTGTAAACATTTTTTTTTTTATACGACTACCGAGGGTTCGGAAGTTGTTGACCACTTCTTTCATGTTAACACAGTTCTTGTGAATATGAATATTACGTAAATATAAAACGGTGACGCAAAGTACAAGTTTAAACATCTGCACGGCGTACTTGACAACAACAAAAATGGCGTCGTCTGCTTAACATGAGTGACGAGATTTGCGAACTAACAGACGCAGATGTGGGGCTTTGTTTTAATAATTAAGATGCTGTATCTGACAAAGTGTACTTTAGGTCCCAGATACTGGTACAATAGTATCGTTCATTACTGGAACATAACAAATTGCCAGTATCGCTTGATATTGGTATGATTTAACCGTTCCAATTGATACTGAAACACCAAATTGTGTTCAAGTATCGAACGAATTTGAAAATCTGCACGGCGTACTTGACTATGTAGGGTCTCAAGTGACTTTTTAAGAATTATATGAATCGGATACCGCAATAATAAGAGCCAATTGAGCTCACAATGAATCAACTCCCGCATGGCCAATTTGATCAACAGTGCACCATTCACTCAACTCGATACGCTTTGATCATTCCACGCGATTAAATAGTAGATATATGGCCATGTGTTTTGAACTCGCTACCCTTACCGTTGCATGTCCATTTTTTTTAATTTTACTCTATCTGAGATTCGAATTAGCATATCGCAATAACTGCTTGTTCTACCCCATAACAAGTTTATAATTTCTGAACGGTAATCTCAAAAGGAATCCAAATATGCTATTGGAATTTAGATAGGATCTAAAATGTTGTGATTTTATATTTTAAGCTCGATAATATTTTGATACATATTCAAATCATAATTTGACTGTGCATATTAGTTCCTCATGCAATTACCCATCATAACATAATGGTTGTCAATAGTAACTTGGTGAAATATACAATATCAAGCAGTTAATGAGCACAAACGTTTAAATGTCATAACTATTAGAGTTTACAAGTATATGTGTTGGGGTAAGCACGACCCTATCCTGATTTAAACGCCATTTTTAAATTCCCCTTTGAGAGCTTTCCAAAAATGTATAATTTTGCTATCATCGGTCGAATACTTTTGTTGTTATACTCATATGTAAACCGATGAATTGGGCAAGTTCACTGTGTAGCAAATAGGGGAAAAGCCAAGGACAATGCAATCGATTCATGATTACAATTGTTACATAATAGTTGTCACGTTTGTTGAAACAGAACCTTATAGAATATAAAATAATATATACAATGAGGAATGATTAGTTATTGTAAATTGAACGTAGAATTGGGAACATTTTCTATATTCCCCATATAGATTGTACACAGCGCCACCGCGGCCACCGCCACCGTCACCACCGCCACCACCGCCACCGCCACCACCGCCACCGCCACCACCCCTGACTTTCACAATATAATCAACCATATCTCAGCCAAACAGTTATGGAAATACCTGATTTATTTACACAATATAGCTACAATCTACGGCAAGCGATATCGGACCCCCGCCAACCTACTTAATTTACGTGTATTGTCAATGGGGAAATTTATAACAAGCGGCTCTATTACCGCCGCTCTAAAACTTGTACCGCCCCTATAAATAATTGCGCTACCCGTTAATAAAAGCAGTCACTTATTGTAACTGTTCAAATTTGTGTAAATGATCGCTGCTTGTGTAGCCGCTGACTTTGTTTGTTAATCGGTCGTTATTCCGCCGTGATTGTTAAAACAACCGCAACGCCTCTGTGTTTTCCGATGCAACTCATTATTTGCCGCGTGCTTTGTTAAATTCCCGTTCGTTAATGTTAGCCGCCGCGGTGTTAATCAATCCCGCCGCGCCCGTTAATGTTAAAGCCGCCGCGGTGTTAATCAATCCCGCCGCGCCCGTTAATGTTAAAGCCGCCGCGGTGTTAATCAATCTCGCCGCGCCCGTTAATGTTAAAGCCGCCGCGGTGTTAATCAATCCCGCCGCGCCCGTTAATGTTTAAGCCGCCGCGGTGTTAATCAATCCCGCCGCGCCCGTTAATGTTAAAGCCGCCGCGGTGTTAATCAATCCCGCCGCGCCCGTTAATGTTTAAGCCGCCGCGGTGTTAAACAATCCCGCCGCGCCCGTTAATGTTAAAGCCGCCGCGGTGTTAATCAATCCCGCCGCGCCCGTTAATGTTTAAGCCGCCGCGGTGTTAATCAATCCCGCCGCGCCCGTTAATGTTAAAGCCGCCGCGGTGTTAATCAATCCCGCCGCGCCCGTTAATGTTTAAGCCGCCGCGGTGTTAATAAATCATTTAGCAATTGGGGAATTTGTTACTCAAAATTATTTTTGTTAGCTTTGTTTAACTTTTTTGGGTCAACAGAGTGACTTTTTGTGATTTTCTCAAAAACTCAACATTTTTGGTCAATATTGACGTAAAATTTGGTTTCTCTGATCCATTTCCTTTCTAAAAAGTATACTTTTATATGCATTTGATTAATAGTTCAATAGTTACAGCAAAGCCGCCTGTTAAAGTTTTAACTTTAAACTGTCACTGCTTTAATATTACAGGCGGGGTTGAATAAGAAGCGATGGCTACGCGGCTTGCGATATCGGACCTCCGCCAACCTACTTAATTTACGTGTATTGTCAATGGGGACATTTATAACAAGCGGCTCTATTACCTCCCGCCAACCTACTTAATTTACGTGTATTGTCAATGGGGACATTTATAACTAGCGGCTTTTTGGCTTTTTTACCACAAAGCCGCTTCATAATCCCGCTTCAATGCCTTTGCGCATGTTTATCTCGCATCTGCGCATGGACTACTAAGGCCAGCCATACCGCTTCATAATCAAAACTGCCTTTGCGCATGTTTATTCCGCCTCTGCGCATGCTATTTACTAAGGCCAAGTAAAAATAAAAATGGTTATCTTCCGAAAAATTGATGAGAGAGGCCCATATTGTTGGTCATTTAATATTTTAGTAAACAATTAGGTTACAATTGACGAAAAAGTACTACTATGAAAACATGACGAAAATGCATGGTTACCAACGTTTGTTTTGAGTTTAGTACCAGGCTTTATCGTCATGTTGCAAAATTGAAGTGGCCCTTAATATGTTTTAGTGTGCCATAAATTCTCAAAAAATCGGCGATGGCGGGGCCGATAAACATATTATTTATTTTACATGGCCTTGTTTGTTAACGTGGATGTGCAATGTGACCCCATGTGACGGATAGTGCCATCGGCTGCGTAAACACTGGATTGGTTGTTTATTGACTTTTTAGGGGTTGAACTTATATACAAAGGTGGACTCAGTCACGTCATAGTCCGAATTAGGGGGGAAACTATTTTATTTTGGAAGTGTTTCCGTATTGCCGAATATACCGATTTTGCCGTCTAGTTTGTAATTTGAAATGTATCAGTATTTAGCTGTGTTTGATTTTGTTTCATTCACAGTTCTGTGAAATATTTATATGTGTAAAATTCTAGTAAGATTTTCAGTTTGTACTGCTTGACCCCGGTGCTTGACCGTGGTGGCTCATTTTGGTTTATCTCGGGCAACCAGATAATTACCAAATATCGCGGATCCGGCTCCCGACTGTTGAAACGAAGCAGAAAAGTATTTAATAACTCAGTATTGATTTAGTATTCAATGCGTTTGTATAGTATAACGTAACGCAGATCCCCGCGCATATCACCCTTTCAACACCTTTGTGAGTTTTTAATTTAATCCACCCAATATTAATATACCGTCAGTCCACCCTACCCCCATCCCCGGTTCGATGGTCTTGTTTGTTGGCTACAAACATGTGCAAATATAATCATCTTTGATTTATTTCTTCTGACTGTTTACCATTGTACCAGGGGTGTGCCAGTGAGCTTGCCAATCGGGTCCACTTTTAAATTGAACTTAGTCAGCATAGAATTGGTGGCGCTGTTCTACCGATAAGGCGTAATTGTAGCAGACGACGCGACGCTGGCCACGCGTCTCTCAGACGACCCAATATGGCAACGGGAGTGCACCATTTTGAATTATTTTTAACAGTCATCGCCCGGTTAACGATAAAAATTCTTCTAATTATGATGAATTTGTCAAAATGATAAGTTTAATATTCGCGATTACGTGTTATTCACTACGAATTCAAAATGTAGGTTTCGCGTGGCCACCGTCGTCTGTGTAAATCTACAGCGCCCCCAAACCTGTGCTGACTAACAATTCCGTTAAACCTGGTTAAACATTGTTAAACGCGTTAAACGCCGGTCACGGACGCATTCCGGACGATAACCATAATTTATTCAAATATGCAAAAGGGTCCGTTTTCGCTACGTACGTTAGTATAGGAATTTCCTATCCCAAAATTAATAGTATCCCTGATTGTACTGGGCTTCGGGGTAGGAGGCGACATCATGAGATGGTGTGTTTAGATAGGAATTACCTGGGATGTCTGGGCTTAGGCAAAATAAATATAAAAATAAACACATGTTTAGCATCCTCTCCCGCTTCCTCGGGTCTGCTTCAAATTATTTTCTTTCTTCTTCTTTGGTGACCAACCCCTCACAACCATGAAATAAAACAATTTAATGAGGCCTCCAGCTCCTCTTTTAGGTTCACAATATTCGTCGCTAGTAATCGGGTCGATATTGCTCCAAAAAGTGCCCAAAAAACAAACAAAAAAGGCATTTGCGAAATAGCGAAGTTTTATTTTGTTTACCATCAGTAAATCTGTGCGATTGTGTGCATAACAAGGCGGTTATTAAGAAGCTGAAAAGATAGTAGGCCAAAATACTTAAATATTATAACAGGATACTCATTCACCGTTATGTCAACACTATATCCTTTGTTTCCTCAATCATGAAGCTACTGTTCCAACCCAGCGTCCATCGAGCCAGTTGTGCCCCCGCCCCCCCCCCCCCCCCCCCCCCACCCCTCTAAATAAATTAATAAGGGGAAACAAAGAAAAATAGGGAAAAAAATGATAAAAGACCGAGATTGCGTGCGGGGTAGGCCCCTACAGGTTATGTGTGGGCATATTCAGCCCAAATAGTCAAATATAAGGCAAAATTGTACATATAGTACATGTACTGTGCGTTATTTTTGACCGTGCGAATTTTTTTGACTCGAGACCATTAATGTTGATACCTGTAGAAAGAATGCGCGCTAAGCGCAAACAGATTTTCAATTTTTAAGCTAAAATGGTCATGTAACACTTTCCCGAAGCCATCTTGTTTTTGTTGAATAATGCTAACAAAACATGGTCAAATGTTCAGTAAGGCCCTATAGGCATGATAGGCCTACAGCCTGTATGTCCGACATCGACATATACCATTACGTGAGATATCGATTGTGCCCCTAGGTGTACACATATATTCTGGTATCACGCAAATAACGACAGTTGTGCTTATTGTAATCATAATGATAATTTGCATTGCTCAAGTCGAAGTTAGGACAGAGTCTACTTAGGGACCGCTCATTATTTCCACCGGAGGGGGGGGGGGGGCGGGAGAATAGAGGGGGGGTCACATGGTTTTGGTCAAGCAAAAAGGGGGGTCATATGATTTTAGATTATCGGAAGGGGGGGTCATATGGTTTTGCATTTTCAAAAGTCAAAAATTTTCGCGCGCTACGCGCGCATTTCTTGGATCACACATCTTGTCTTCTTCTCATCTTGTCATTTTCATTTCTCGCCCCCCCCATTATGAATAACCTAGCTACGCCACTGTAATTTGCAACAATAATTACAACAATGCAACATTTTGACTGAATTAAATTTTACAAGTGGTTCAATATTGGCTCATTTGTAATGGCATATTCCAATGACAAGCAAACACAACTTTACACTCTTGTGTCCAAAAATTAAATTAAAAAAAAAAATCCTGTGTCAGCAAACTTTTTGTTTTATTTGTGGTCAAACAGGACAAATCTAAAATCTCCAGCCTTTGATATCTTGCCAACTTCATGGGCATTTAAAAACAAGCATCATTGATTACTATTCACATTTCTATCAAAACTTCAAGCTCATTTGATTATGTGCAGTGGCGATTGTTACCTTTATAAAGTTTTTCATTTTGTATACACAGGAAGATCAGATGAATACAATTATTGACTGATAATGACTAATCATAACTAGTTCAATACTTATTTAACTCCAGAGTACCAATGATGAAAACAGACTAAACAACCAATGCACTCACAGTTGATTTCTTTCAACTTGTGATTGTAGTCCACTTTAAACTTTAAATACTCATGCATAAAAGGCACAAAAAAAACCAGGTTTGTCTCAGAAAGCCAAACGCAGAATTTTTTCAATTGGCATTTCAAGTCATCACTTTTAAAAACAGTTTTTTTAGGTTTGTGAGACTTTTTTAAAGTCAAATTGGGGCCAAAAAGTTTTGATTTTTTTTAGGTCATTCATGGTCACAAAAAAGTGGCCTGTATAAAATGAAGAAAAAAGGAATATTTGTACTACATTTCGCATAGCTTTTTATTTTTCCAGTTTCCTCTGAGACAAACTTGTTTTTTTATTTGGCTATTAAAGTTGAGTGAATTACGAAAATGTTCATTGGGTTATTCCATTTATTAATGGTACACCCCCTATAGAAGGCAAGCATTTTTTTACTGAAAATGTTGGGAATTCCCACTGCAAAATTGTGTTGCCTTCTATAGGGGTGTGACCAAAACTGCTTCAAAAATTGGGAATTCCCAGGTTGTTTTTTGTTTTTAAAATTGGGAATTCCCATGCCTTCTATAGGGGTGTGAGGCATGCATTTTATTTTTTGGGAATTCCCAGGTTCCATTTTGTTTTTAAAATTGGGAATTCCCATGCCTTCTATAGGGATGTGAGGCATGCAATTTATTTTTTGGGAATTCCCAGGCTGCTTTTTGTTTTAAAAATTGGGAATTCCCATGCCTTCTATAGGGGTATTGTACTTTTTTGGTGTTGGTGGGGTGGGGAGGGGGTGGGGAGGGGGTGGGGGGGGGGGGGGGGGAACATAGTGCAGAGTTGAGAGGGTGTGGCTTACACATTGAAGTGGCAAGGATGTGTGGACAAAACCACGGTGTAATTTGGTGAGGATAGTGCAAATCAGTGAGTGTGTGGGGGTGCGTTTGTTAACTTATTTCTCCATTAGTTTTGATCAAAGTGGCGCCTAATTTGCATGTAAGATAGAGGAAATAACGGGACGTGTGATTTTTAAGTATATTCCAGTGAAATTGGTCAACAATTGGCTCCAAAAAACCGGAATAAAACCTCTCGAATTTTGCTCACAAATGCCACTAGAAGTGCACGATTTTGTGCGTTGCGCGTACTATCGCGTAATCATATACCGTGTGGTAACGCGTCGCGTACATGTTTGTGGAAGGGCTCACTGCCGCGGCATTACGCACTCCTACACATGGCACATAAGCCACACGGGAAATGGTTATAGGCCTGTTGGTTATGGGTTATGGTGTCATGTCGGGTGGGGGTAAAACCACGGAAAATGGTTTAGAATAGGCATAGGGTTATCATGGTTATAGTGATGTGGTACAAGTAGCGTTTAGTGAGGGTTGATAGAGCAACCTGATCTCTTTACTTTAAATTGGCATGCCAAACAATTCAAGGGACCGAGGGTTAATGAAGTAGCCACAGGAAATGGTTTAGGAGGGTTATGATTATAAATCAATCTGGTTGGTGTGAGGGGGGGAGGGGAGCGGTGTAGGGGATTTATGTGGTTCGTGTGGTTTGAGAGGTAGTGGTTAATTAAGTAGCCACAGTAAATGGTTCAGGAGGGTTATGATTATAAATCAAACTGGTTTGAGTGGGTGGGTGGGGGGGTGGGGGGGGGTGTAGGGGGTTTATGTAGATTCAGAGCCTAGGTAATGTGGCATTACCATCTAGCGGGAACGTGAGGGTACGCCGCTAGTAAAAATAGTAATGACTAATACCGCTACAAATAGCCTCGGCATAAAAATATATATTTAAAAACCTTGTTTTTTACGTTCAAGAGCGTGGTATAAAGGGAAAACCAATTCAACCTTGTTCATAGTTCTCCAATAATGCCTACATGATATTTGGCATATTTATTTATAAAACAGCCAACAAACAAGCAAAATACCAAATTCACAAAGATTCCCATCTCCAGTATATATAGAATAACAGTGATACTAATCGTTATACGGTATGTTACATAATATTGCTATCTTCAGTAGATAGCAAACAAATGGAATGGATAACATGCTTTCTTCAGTATAACATGATCGCAATGTTATCTATCTATAGATAAAATGGCTACCGTAATATTAGTGTAAAATAATTCAAATCTTAACCGAAATCAACCCATGCATCAAGCTTCGTGCAGACACATACCTGATGCATATGGAACCAAAACAACTGAAACTTTAGTGCAAACCTTAAGGATGGTTAATACAAATTAAACAAAAGCTCTGGATTCCATTAAAAATATGATAGCTATTGTGCGCACAGCACCAAGACGCTCTCCATAGACTTTACTGTTAGGAAAGGCTTACTTAAATGGCTCTAGTTTCTAAATTAGCGCTAAAATCTCAATGACATTTTGATATGTTTTACTCACAAGGGTAATCTACAACATATCTGAATATGAAGGCAACTTTCTCGTGCACTTTTTTTGATATAAGCCGCCGCATAACAACTTAGTGATATGCCTACCTAAATTCGGTCTCCGGTCTGGATATTACCGCATGTGTAAATCGGTCCGTGAAATTAAAATTGACCTCAAATCACCTAGTTAAAATGTCAGAACATCAACTACACATTTCAAACACAACATATTATTGAAAATTTATATCATAAACCGTCAAAAAATAACTCTCTTTCCCGCCCGATAGGAACTATTGTCGTACTCAACTTTGATTGATCGCGACGATAGCGTGTCGCGATACCTATTTAGGTATGTGCTCCCTTATAGAGCACAAATTTGCTCAAAATCATTCAAAATTGATCAACTTTTTCAGCGTGACATTTTGAACAAACTAGCCAAATAAAATTACAATTGAACAATCCGTTTTTGATGATGATATGATCTGATCACGGAGGCCGCATCTTCCGTAAAATCACTATTATTTTCCGTTTTTTGACTCTAGACGCGGCACGCTTTGACTTGTTAGGCCTACACTCACGAAATTCAAACTTTTTGACTCAAATCCAACTGATTTTGATTTCGATCAGTCTCTGATTATGTCGACCTAACCCACCTATAACACATCAACTGAAATAACGCCGTGTTTTTGTTTAAAAAAGAGCAACCACACACCCCCCCTGTTTTTTAAACCGGACAAAGTTGGCCTATGCCATAAATACACTGCCCAGTAGATATCAAAACGCATAGATTTGGGTGAAACCCGACTTTTATTTATTGCATTGTGTAATACACCTACACTGGATCGGAGCACGCGGGAGATCGGGAACCTGGCGCTTATAGAGCACAAATTTGCTCAAAATCATTCAAAATTGATATCAACTTTTTCAGCGTGAAATTTTGAACAAACTAGCCAAATAAAATTACAATTGAACAATCCGTTTTTGAAATATGATCTGATCACGGAGGCCGCATCTTCCGTAAAATCACTATTATTTTCCGTTTTTTGACTCTAGACGCGGCACGCTTTGACTTGTTAGGCCTACACTCACGAAATTCAAACTTTTAGACTCAAATCCAACTGATTTTGATTTCGATCAGTCTCTGATTATGTCGACCTAACCCACCTATAACACATCAACTGAAATAACGTCGTGTTTTTGTTTAAAAAAGAGCAACCACACCCCCCCCTGTTTTTTAAACCGGACAAAGTTGGCCTATGCCATAAATACACTGCACAGTAGATATCAAAACGCATAGATTTGGGTGAAACCCGACTTTTCTTTATTGCATTGTGTAATACACCTACACTGGATCGGAGCACGCGGGAGATCGGGAACCTGGCGCTATAAGGGAGCACAGCACCAAGACGCTCTCTCCATAGACTTTACTGTTAGGAAAGGCTTACTTAAATGGCTCTAGTTTCTAAATTAGCGCTAAAATTTCAATGACATTTTGATATGTTTTACTCACAAGGGTAATCTACAATATATCTGAATATGAAGGCAACTTTCTCGTGCTTTTTTTTTATATAAGCCGCCGCATAACAACGTAGTGATATGCCTACCTAAATTCGGTTTACGGTCTGGATATTACCGCATGTGTAAATCGGTCCGTGAAATTAAAATTGACCTCAAATCACCTAGTTAAAATGTCAGAACATCAACTACACATTTCAAACACAACATATTAGTGAAAAATTATATCATAAACCGTCAAAAAATAACTCTCTTTCCCGCCCGATAGGAACTATTGTCGTACTCAACTTTGATTGATCGCGACGATAGCGTGTCGCGATACCTATTTAGGTATGTGCTCCCTATATAGCACAAATTTGCTCAAAATCATTTAAAATTGATATCAACTTTTTCAGCGTGAAATTTTGAACAAACTAGCCAAATAAAATTACAATTGAACAATCCGTTTTTGAAATATGATCTGATCACGGAGGCCGCATCTTCCGTAAAATCACTATTATTTTCCGTTTTTTGACTCTAGACGCGGCACGCTTTGACTTGTTAGGCCTACACTCACGAAATTCAAACTTTTTGACTCAAAAACAACTGATTTTGATTTCGATCAGTCTCTGATTATGTCGACCTAACCCACCTATAACACATCAACTGAAATAACGCCGTGTTTTTGTTTAAAAAAGAGCAACCACACCCCCCCCCCCCCTGTTTTTTAAACCGGACAAAGTTGGACTATGCCATAAATACACTGCCCAGTAGAGGGAGCACGCAACTAATTCGCTCTCCATAGGCTTTACATACAAATGTCGGCCTATTAAAACCTCTCTATTTCAAAAATTCCACGGTCAATGTTTATGAAAATTTGCAATTTTATGCCATCAATGCTTATTTATAACATATCAGAATATAAAGAAAAGTTATCCGTCACATTTTTCAGTAAATGCCGCTGAATTTGGAGGTATTAATTTCATCACCTTTTTTTCAGTCCTCAGGCTGGGATGCACAGTGGCGGTAAATCGGCAGATAAAATTATAATAAAGCTCAAATCATCCTGTTTCTTTTACAAACTTCACGTACATATTCTACACAACACATACATGCAACATTCGAGAGGACAGCACCAGCTAATGTATCGATTTCGCACACTTTTTGTGCTTGATAGGAACTATTGCTGTACTCAATTTTTTGCCGGAAGTGGATTTCTAGACTGAATTAGTTGTGTGCGCCCTTTTTAAGAACACATGTTTGTTCAAAATCATATAAATCATATACCATTGTTTTCATTGTTAAATTTTAAGTATAAATGCAAAATCTTATAGAATTTTGCATCCCGTTTTAGAGATGTGGTCATTTGAAACAGCGTATCGCCATATGTAAATTTGTATTTTTCGCGTGTTTTTTTAAAACTATCTACGTGCCGCGTGGAGTGCACACGAAGTACTGTCTTCAGTAGATAGCATCCCGTGCATTGGCAAGTTTTGTGATTTTATACTGTATGAAGTCATTGAAACTTTTCAAAAAATGAACAATATAAGAATATAAACACATTTGGCCGAAAGGATAAGCATTTTAAGTGATAAATTACTCTGTCGACATAATGCAATTCGCCTAAATCTAGTAAATGTCGATATCCGCGATAGCTATCGTCCGTCACCCTTTGATCGAGTTGTCAAACGGTGTTGGGCGGACATCATCAGACAGAAATTTACTACATTTGTTGCAGCACTATGATGATTAAAGAAACTTTTAATCTTATAGACCTCTACACCATATCTGAGTCGAAAGCTCCCCCCCCCCCCCCCCCCCCCCCCCCCCCCCGTATTTCAAATAATGTCGCATTTTCCTATTAATAAAAGGCGGGTTTACGTTTTTATACTGCAAAAATATGAATTTTTGTGAAACCAAAACATAGTTTTAATCAAAAAGAAGTCGAATATATTCAATTTCCCTACATCCAACTTCTTTTTATAATGGTCCGTTGTCTATCTCATGGGCAAAATGGGGAAAAAAAGTAAAGAAATTTGGCTCACATGGGTTCTTTGAAGTAGGCCTACGGCCCTTATTTGCGAGTTTGTGATTAAAAAACCGCCCAAGACTGCATGTAATTTTGTTGGTACTCGTTAATTTTCAACGCATTGACCATGCACATTCCCTCGGCGAGTGAAACCACCGGGAACTAAGGATGTGCGCTTCAAGGGAGCACGCAACTAATTCGCTCTCCATAGGCTTTACATACAAATGTCGGCCTATTAAAACCTCTCTATTTCAAAAATTCCACGGTCAATGTTTGTGAAAATTTGCAATGTTATGCCATCAATGCTTATTTATAACATATCAGAATATAAAGAAAAGTTATCCGTCACATTTTTCAGTAAATGCCGCTGAATTTGGAGGTATTAATTTCATCACCTTTTTTTCAGTCCTCAGGCTGGGATGCACAGTGGCGGTAAATCGGCAGATAAAATTATAATAAAGCTCAAATCATCCTGTTTCTTTTACAAACTTCACGTACATATTCTACACAACACATACATGCAACATTCGAGAGGACAGCACCAGCTAATGTATCGATTTCGCACACTTTTTGTGCTTGATAGGAACTATTGCTGTACTCAATTTTTTGCCGGAAGTGGATTTCTAGACTGAATTAGTTGTGTGCGCCCTAGATATCAAAACGCATAGATTTGGGTGAAACCCGACTTTTATTTATTGCATTGTGTAATATAATACACCTACACTGGATCGGAGCACGCGGGAGATCGGGAACCTGGCGCTTATAGAGCACAAATTTGCTCAAAATCATTCAAAATTAATATCAACTTTTTCAGCGTGAAATTTTGAACAAACTAGCCAAATAAAATTACAATTGAACAATCCGTTTTTGAAATATGATCTGATCACGGAGGCCGCATCTTCCGTAAAATCACTATTATTTTCCGTTTTTTGACTCTAGACGCGGCACGCTTTGACTTGTTAGGCCTACACTCACGAAATTCAAACTTTTAGACTCAAATCCAACTGATTTTGATTTCGATCAGTCTCTGATTATGTAGACCTAACCCACCTATAACACATCAACTGAAATAACGTCGTGTTTTTGTTTAAAAAAGAGCAACCACACCCCCCCCCCCCCCCCTGTTTTTTAAACCGGACAAAGTTGGCCTATGCCATAAATACACTGCCCAGTAGATATCAAAACGCATAGATTTGGGTGAAACCCGACTTTTCTTTATTGCATTGTGTAATACACCTACACTGGATCGGAGCACGCGGGAGATCGGGAACCTGGCGCTATAAGGGAGCACAGCACCAAGACGCTCTCTCCATAGACTTTACTGTTAGGAAAGGCTTACTTAAATGGCTCTAGTTTCTAAATTAGCGCTAAAATTTCAATGACATTTTGATATGTTTTACTCACAAGGGTAATCTACAATATATCTGAATATGAAGGCAACTTTCTCGTGCTTTTTTTTTATATAAGCCGCCGCATAACAACGTAGTGATTTGCCTACCTAAATTCGGTTTACGGTCTGGATATTACCGCATGTGTAAATCGGTCCGTGAAATTAAAATTGACCTCAAATCACCTAGTTAAAATGTCAGAACATCAACTACACATTTCAAACACAACATATTAGTGAAAAATTATATCATAAACCGTCAAAAAATAACTCTCTTTCCCGCCCGATAGGAACTATTGTCGTACTCAACTTTGATTGATCGCGACGATAGCGTGTCGCGATACCTATTTAGGTATGTGCTCCCTATATAGCACAAATTTGCTCAAAATCATTTAAAATTGATATCAACTTTTTCAGCGTGAAATTTTGAACAAACTAGCCAAATAAAATTACAATTGAACAATCCGTTTTTGATGATGATATGATCTGATCACGGAGGCCGCATCTTCCGTAAAATCACTATTATTTTCCGTTTTTTGACTCTAGACGCGGCACGCTTTGACTTGTTAGGCCTACACTCACGAAATTCAAACTTTTTGACTCAAAAACAACTGATTTTGATTTCGATCAGTCTCTGATTATGTCGACCTAACCCACCTATAACACATCAACTGAAATAACGCCGTGTTTTTGTTTAAAAAAGAGCAACCACACCCCCCCCCCCTGTTTTTTAAACCGGACAAAGTTGGCCTATGCCATAAATACACTGCCCAGTAGATATCAAAACGCATAGATTTGGGTGAAACCCGACTTTTATTTATTGCATTGTGTAATATAATACACCTACACTGGATCGGAGCACGCGAGAGATCGGGAACCTGGCGCTTATAGAGCACAAATTTGCTCAAAATCATTCAAAATTAATATCAACTTTTTCAGCGTGAAATTTTGAACAAACTAGCCAAATAAAATTCCAATTGAACAATCCGTTTTTAAAATATGATCTGATCACGGAGGCCGCATCTTCCGTAACATCACTATTATTTTCCGTTTTTTGACTCTAGACGCGGCACGCTTTGACTTGTTAGGCCTACACTCACGAAATTCAAACTTTTTGACTCAAATCCAACTGATTTTGATTTCGATCAGTCTCTGATTATGTCGACCTAACCCACCTATAACACATCAACTGAAATAACGCCGTGTTTTTGTTTAAAAAAGAGCAACCACACCCCCCCCCCCCCTGTTTTTTAAACCGGACAAAGTTGGCCTATGCCATAAATACACTGCCCAGTAGATATCAAAACGCATAGATTTGGGTGAAACCCGACTTTTATTTATTGCATTGTGTAATATAATACACCTACACTGGATCGGAGCACGCGGGAGATCGGGAACCTGGCGCTTATAGAGCACAAATTTGCTCAAAATCATTCAAAATTAATATCAACTTTTTCAGCGTGAAATTTTGAACAAACTAGCCAAATAAAATTACAATTGAACAATCCGTTTTTGAAATATGATCTGATCACGGAGGCCGCATCTTCCGTAAAATCACTATTATTTTCCGTTTTTTGACTCTAGACGCGGCACGCTTTGACTTGTTAGGCCTACACTCACGAAATTCAAACTTTTTGACTCAAATCCAACTGATTTTGATTTCGATCAGTCTCTGATTATGTCGACCTAACCCACCTATAACACATCAACTGAAATAACGCCGTGTTTTTGTTTAAAAAAGAGCAACCACACCCCCCCCCCCCCCACTGTTTTTTAAACCGGACAAAGTTGGCCTATGCCATAAATACACTGCCCAGTAGATATCAAAACGCATAGATTTGGGTGAAACCCGACTTTTATTTATTGCATTGTGTAATACACCTACACTGGATCGGAGCACGCGGGAGATCGGGAACCTGGCGCTATAAGGGAGCACAGCACCAAGACGCTCTCTCCATAGACTTTACTGTTAGGAAAGGCTTACTTAAATGGCTCTAGTTTCTAAATTAGCGCTAAAATTTCAATGAAATTTTGATATGTTTTACTCACAAGGGTAATCTACAACATATCTGAATATGAAGGCAATTTCTCGTGCACTTTTTTGATATAAGCCGCCGCATAACAACGTAGTGATATGCCTACCTAAATTCAGTCTCTGGTCTGGATATTACCGCATGTGTAAATCGGTCCGTGAAATTAAAATTGACCTCAAATCACCTAGTTAAAATGTCAGAACATCAACTACACATTTCAAACACAACATATTAGTGAAAAATTATATCATAAACCGTCAAAAAATAACTCTCTTTCCCGCCCGATAGGAACTATTGTCGTACTCAACTTTGATTGATCGCGACGATAGCGTGTCGCGATACCTATTTAGGTATGTGCTCCCTATAGAGCACAAATTTGCTCAAAATCATTCAAAATTGATATCAACTTTTTCAGCGTGAAATTTTGAACAAACTAGCCAAATAAAATTACAATTGAACAATCCGTTTTTGAAATATGATCTGATCACGGAGGCCGCATCTTCCGTAAAATCACTATTATTTTCCGTTTTTTGACTCTAGACGCGGCACGCTTTGAGTTGACTTGTTAGGCCTACACTCACGAAATTCAAACTTTTTGACTCAAATCCAACTGATTTTGATTTCGATCAGTCTCTGATTATGTCGACCTAACCCACCTATAACACATCAACTGAAATAACGCCGTGTTTTTGTTTAAAAAAGAGCAACCACACACCCCCCTGTTTTTTTAAACCGGACAAAGTTGGCCTATGCCATAAATACACTGCCCAGTAGATATCAAAACGCATAGATTTGGGTGAAACCCGACTTTTATTTATTGCATTGTGTAATACACCTACACTGGATCGGAGCACGCGGGAGATCGGGAACCTGGCGCTATAAGGGAGCACAGCACCAAGACGCTCTCCATAGACTTTACTGTTAGGAAAGGCTTACTTAAATGGCTCTAGTTTCTAAATTAGCGCTAAAAATTCAATGAAATTTTGATATGTTTTACTCACAAGGGTAATCTACAACATATCTGAATATGAAGGCAACTTTCTCGTGCACTTTTTTGATATAAGCCGCCGCATAACAACGTAGTGATATGCCTACCTAAATTCGGTCTCCGGTCTGGATATTACCGCATGTGTAAATCGGTCCGTGAAATTAAAATTGACCTCAAATCACCTAGTTAAAATATCAGAACATCAACTACACATTTCAAACACAACATATTAGTGAAAAATTATATCATAAACCGTCAAAAAATAACTCTCTTTCCCGCCCGATAGGAACTATTGTCGTACTCAACTTTGATTGATCGCGACGATAGCGTGTCGCGATACCTATTTAGGTATGTGCTCCCTATAGAGCACAAATTTGCTCAAGATCATTCAAAATTGATATCAACTTTTTCAGCGTGAAATTTTGAACAAACTAGCCAAATAAAATTACAATTGAACAATCCGTTTTTGAAATATGATCTGATCACGGAGGCCGCATCTTCCGTAAAATCACTATTATTTTCCGTGTTTTGACTCTAGACGCGGCACGCTTTGACTTGTTTGGCCTACACTCACGAAATTCAAACTTTTTGACTCAAATCCAACTGATTTTGATTTCGATCAGTCTCTGATTATGTCGACCTAACCCACCTATAACACATCAACTGAAATAACGCCGTGTTTTTGTTTAAAAAAGAGCAACCACACCCCCCCCCCCCCTGTTTTTTAAACCGGACAAAGTTGGCCTATGCCATAAATACACTGCCCAGTAGATATCAAAACGCATAGATTTGGGTGAAACCCGACTTTTATTTATTGCATTGTGTAATACACCTACACTGGATCGGAGCACGCGGGAGATCGGGAACCTGGCGCTATAAGGGAGCACAGCACCAAGACGCTCTCCATAGACTTTACTGTTAGGAAAGGCTTACTTAAATGGCTCTAGTTTCTAAATTAGCGCTAAAAATTCAATGAAATTTTAATATGTTTTACTCACAAGGGTAATCTACAACATATCTGAATATGAAGGCAACTTTCTCGTGCACTTTTTTGATATAAGCCGCCGCATAACAACGTAGTGATATGCCTACCTAAATTCGGTCTCCGGTCTGGATATTACCGCATGTGTAAATCGGTCCGTGAAATTAAAATTGACCTCAAATCACCTAGTTAAAATATCAGAACATCAACTACACATTTCAAACACAACATATTAGTGAAAAATTATATCATAAACCGTCAAAAAATAACTCTCTTTCCCGCCCGATAGGAACTATTGTCGTACTCAACTTTGATTGATCGCGACGATAGCGTGTCGCGATACCTATTTAGGTATGTGCTCCCTATAGAGTACAAATTTGCTCAAAATCAACTTGTTAGGCCTACACTCACGAAATTCAAACTTTTTGACTCAAATCCAACTGATTTTGATTTCGATCAGTCTCTGATTATGTCGACCTAACCCACCTATAACACATCAACTGAAATAGCGCCGTGTTTTTGTTTAAAAAAGAGCAACCACACACCCCCCCCCCCCCCCTGTTTTTTAAACCGGACAAAGTTGGCCTATGCCATAAATACACTGCCCAGTAGATATCAAAACGCATAGATTTGGGTGAAACCCGACTTTTATTTATTGCATTGTGTAATACACCTACACTGGATCGGAGCACGCGGGAGATCGGGAACCTGGCGCTATAAGGGAGCACAGCACCAAGACGCTCTCCATAGACTTTACTGTTAGGAAAGGCTTACTTAAATGGCTCTAGTTTCTAAATTAGCGCTAAAAATGCAATGAAATTTTGATATGTTTTACTCACAAGGGTAATCTACAACATATCTGAATATGAAGGCAACTTTCTCGTGCACTTTTTTGATATAAGCCGCCGCATAACAACGTAGTGATATGCCTACCTAAATTCGGTCTCCGGTCTGGATATTACCGCATGTGTAAATCGGTCCGTGAAATTAAAATTGACCTCAAATCACCTAGTTAAAATGTCAGAACATCAACTACACATTTCAAACACAACATATTAGTGAAAAATTATATCATAAACCGTCAAAAAATAACTCTCTTTCCCGCCCGATAGGAACTATTGTCGTACTCAACTTTGATTGATCGCGACGATAGCGTGTCGCGATACCTATTTAGGTATGTGCTCCCTTATAGAGCACAAATTTGCTCAAAATCATTCAAAATTGATCAACTTTTTCAGCGTGACATTTTGAACAAACTAGCCAAATAAAATTACAATTGAACAATCCGTTTTTGATGATGATATGATCTGATCACGGAGGCCGCATCTTCCGTAAAATCACTATTATTTTCCGTTTTTTGACTCTAGACGCGGCACGCTTTGACTTGTTAGGCCTACTCACGAAATTCAAACTTTTTGACTCAAATCCAACTGATTTTGATTTCGATCAGTCTCTGATTATGTCGACCTAACCCACCTATAACACATCAACTGAAATAACGCCGTGTTTTTGTTTAAAAAAGAGCATCCACACCCCCCCCCCCCCCTGTTTTTTAAACCGGACAAAGTTGGCCTATGCCATAAATACCCAGTAGATATCAAAACGCATAGATTTGGGTGAAACCCGACTTTTATTTATTGCATTGTGTAATACACCTACACTGGATCGGAGCACGCGGGAGATCGGGAACCTGGCGCTATAAGGGAGCACAGCACCAAGACGCTCTCCATAGACTTTACTGTTAGGAAAGGCTTACTTAAATGGCTCTAGTTTCTAAATTAACCCACCTATAACACATCAACTGAAATAACGCCGTGTTTTTGTTTAAAAAAGAGCATCCACACCCCCCCCCCCCCCTGTTTTTTAAACCGGACAAAGTTGGCCTATGCCATAAATACCCAGTAGATATCAAAACGCATAGATTTGGGTGAAACCCGACTTTTATTTATTGCATTGTGTAATACACCTACACTGGATCGGAGCACGCGGGAGATCGGGAACCTGGCGCTATAAGGGAGCACAGCACCAAAACGCTCTCTCCATAGACTTTACTGTTAGGAAAGGCTTACTTAAATGGCTCTAGTTTCTAAATTAGCGCTAAAATTTCAATGAAATTTTGATATGTTTTACTCACAAGGGTAATCTACAACATATCTGAATATGAAGGCAATTTCTCGTGCACTTTTTTGATATAAGCCGCCGCATAACAACGTAGTGATATGCCTACCTAAATTCGGTCTCCGGTCTGGATATTACCGCATGTGTAAATCGTAGTTAAAATGTCAGAACATCAACTACACATTTCAAACACAACATATTAGTGAAAAATTATATCATAAACCGTCAAAAAATAACTCTCTTTCCCGCCCGATAGGAACTATTGTCGTACTCAACTTTGATTGATTGCGACGATAGCGTGTCGCGATAACTATTTAGGTATGTGCTCCCTATAGAGCACAAATTTGCTCAAAATCATTCAAAATTGATATCAACTTTTTCAGCGTGAAACTTTGAACAAACTAGCCAAATAAAATTACAATTGAACAATCCGTTTTTGAAATATGATCTGATCACGGAGGCCGCATCTTCCGTAAAATCACTATTATTTTCCGTTTTTTGACTCTAGACGCGGCACGCTTTGACTTGTTAGGCCTACACTCACGAAATTCAAACTTTTTGACTCAAATCCAACTGATTTTGATTTCGATCATTCTCTGATTATGTCGACCTAACCCACCTATAACACATCAACTGAAATAACGCCGTGTTTTTGTTTTAAAAAGAGCAACCACACCCCCCCCCCTGTTTTTTAAACCGGACAAAGTTGGCCTATGCCATAAATACACTGCCCAGTAGATATCAAAACGCATAGATTTGGGTGAAACCCGACTTTTATTTATTGCATTGTGTAATACACCTACACTGGATCGGAGCACGCGGGAGATCGGGAACCTGGCGCTCTAAGGGAGCACAGCACCAAGACGCTCTCCATAGACTTTACTGTTAGGAAAGGCTTACTTAAATGGCTCTAGTTTCTAAATTAGCGCTAAAAATTCAATGAAATTTTGATATGTTTTACTCACAAGGGTAATCTACAACATATCTGAATATGAAGGCAACTTTCTCGTGCACTTTTTTGATATAAGCCGCCGCATAACAACGTAGTGATATGCCTACCTAAATTCGGTCTCCGGTCTGGATATTACCGCATGTGTAAATCGGTCCGTGAAATTAAAATTGACCTCAAATCACCTAGTTAAAATGTCAGAACATCAACTACACATTTCAAACACAACATATTAGTGAAAAATTATATCATAAACCGTCAAAAAATAACTCTCTTTCCCGCCCGATAGGAACTATTGTCGTACTCAACTTTGATTGATCGCGACGATAGCGTGTCGCGATACCTATTTAGGTATGTGCTCCCTATAGAGCACAAATTTGCTCAAAATCATTCGAAATTGATATCAACTTTTTCAGCGTGAAATTTTGAACAAACTAGCCAAATAAAATTACAATTGAACAATCCGTTTTTTAAATATGATCTGATCACGGAGGCCGCATCTTCCGTAAAATCACTATTATTTTCCGTTTTTTGACTCTAGACGCGGCACGCTTTGACTTGTTAGGCCTACTCACGAAATTCAAACTTTTTGACTCAAATCCAACTGATTTTGATTTCGATCAGTCTCTGATTATGTCGACCTAACCCACCTATAACACATCAACTGAAATAACGCCGTGTTTTTGTTTAAAAAAGAGCATCCACACACCCCCCCCCCCCTGTTTTTTAAACCGGACAAAGTTGGCCTATGCCATAAATACCCAGTAGATATCAAAACGCATAGATTTGGGTGAAACCCGACTTTTATTTATTGCATTGTGTAATACACCTACACTGGATCGGAGCACGCGGGAGATCGGGAACCTGGCGCTATAAGGGAGCACAGCACCAAGACGCTCTCCATAGACTTTACTGTTAGGAAAGGCTTACTTAAATGGCTCTAGTTTCTAAATTAACCCACCTATAACACATCAACTGAAATAACGCCGTGTTTTTGTTTAAAAAAGAGCATCCACACACCCCCCCCCCCCTGTTTTTTAAACCGGACAAAGTTGGCCTATGCCATAAATACCCAGTAGATATCAAAACGCATAGATTTGGGTGAAACCCGACTTTTATTTATTGCATTGTGTAATACACCTACACTGGATCGGAGCACGCGGGAGATCGGGAACCTGGCGCTATAAGGGAGCACAGCACCAAAACGCTCTCTCCATAGACTTTACTGTTAGGAAAGGCTTACTTAAATGGCTCTAGTTTCTAAATTAGCGCTAAAATTTCAATGAAATTTTGATATGTTTTACTCACAAGGGTAATCTACAACATATCTGAATATGAAGGCAATTTCTCGTGCACTTTTTTGATATAAGCCGCCGCATAACAACGTAGTGATATGCCTACCTAAATTCGGTCTCCGGTCTGGATATTACCGCATGTGTAAATCGTAGTTAAAATGTCAGAACATCAACTACACATTTCAAACACAACATATTAGTGAAAAATTATATCATAAACCGTCAAAAAATAACTCTCTTTCCCGCCCGATAGGAACTATTGTCGTACTCAACTTTGATTGATTGCGACGATAGCGTGTCGCGATACCTATTTAGGTATGTGCTCCCTATAGAGCACAAATTTGCTCAAAATCATTCAAAATTGATATCAACTTTTTCAGCGTGAAATTTTAAACAAACTAGCCAAATAAAATTACAATTGAACAATCCGTTTTTGAAATATGATCTGATCACGGAGGCCGCATCTTCCGTAAAATCACTATTATTTTCCGTTTTTTGACTCTAGACGCGGCACGCTTTGACTTGTTAGGCCTACACTCACGAAATTCAAACTTTTTGACTCAAATCCAACTGATTTTGATTTCGATCAGTCTCTGATTATGTCGACCTAACCCACCTATAACACATCAACTGAAATAACGCCGTGTTTTTGTTTAAAAAAGAGCAACCACACACCCCCCCCCCCCCCTGTTTTTTAAACCGGACAAAGTTGGCCTATGCCATAAATACACTGCCCAGTAGATATCAAAACGCATAGATTTGGGTGAAACCCGACTTTTATTTATTGCATTGTGTAATACACCTACACTGGATCGGAGCACGCGGGAGATCGGGAACCTGGCGCTATAAGGGAGCACAGCACCAAGACGCTCTCCATAGACTTTACTGTTAGGAAAGGCTTACTTAAATGGCTCTAGTTTCTAACTTAGCCCTAAAATTTCAATGAAATTTTGATATGTTTTACTCACAAGGGTAATCTACAACATATCTGAATATGAAGGCAACTTTCTCGTGCACTTTTTTGATATAAGCCGCCGCATAACAACGTAGTGATATGCCTACCTAAATTCGGTCTCCGGTCTGGATATTACCGCATGTGTAAATCGTAGTTAAAATGTCAGAACATCAACTACACATTTCAAACACAACATATTAGTGAAAAATTATATCATAAACCGTCAAAAAATAACTCTCTTTCCCGCCCGATAGGAACTATTGTCGTACTCAACTTTGATTGATCGCGACGATAGCGTGTCGCGATACCTATTTAGGTATGTGCTCTCTATAGAGCACAAATTTGCTCAAAATCATTCGAAATTGATATCAACTTTTTTAGCGTGAAATTTTGAACAAACTAGCCAAATAAAATTACAATTGAACAATCCGTTTTTGAAATATGATCTGATCACGGAGGCCGCATCTTCCGTAAAATCACTATTATTTTCCGTTTTTTGACTCTAGACGCGGCACGCTTTGACTTGTTAGGCCTACACTCACGAAATTCAAACTTTTTGACTCAAATCCAACTGATTTTGATTTCGATCAGTCTCTGATTATGTCGACCTAACCCACCAATAACACATCAACTGAAATAACGCCGTGTTTTTGTTTAAAAAAGAGCATCCACACACCCCCCCCCCCCCTGTTTTTTAAACCGGACAAAGTTGGCCTATGCCATAAATACCCAGTAGATATCAAAACGCATAGATTTGGGTGAAACCCGACTTTTATTTATTGCATTGTGTAATACACCTACACTGGATCGGAGCACGCGGGAGATCGGGAACCTGGCGCTATAAGGGAGCACAGCACCAAAACGCTCTCTCCATAGACTTTACTGTTAGGAAAGGCTTACTTAAATGGCTCTAGTTTCTAAATTAGCGCTAAAATTTCAATGAAATTTTGATATGTTTTACTCACAAGGGTAATCTACAACATATCTGAATATGAAGGCAATTTCTCGTGCACTTTTTTGATATAAGCCGCCGCATAACAACGTAGTGATATGCCTACCTAAATTCGGTCTCCGGTCTGGATATTACCGCATGTGTAAATCGTAGTTAAAATGTCAGAACATCAACTACACATTTCAAACACAACATATTAGTGAAAAATTATATCATCAACCGTCAAAAAATAACTCTCTTTCCCGCCCGATAGGAACTATTGTCGTACTCAACTTTGATTGATTGCGACGATAGCGTGTCGCGATACCTATTTAGGTATGTGCTCCCTATAGAGCACAAATTTGCTCAAAATCATTCAAAATTGATATCAACTTTTTCAGCGTGAAATTTTGAACAAACTAGCCAAATAAAATTACAATTGAACAATCCGTTTTTGAAATATGATCTGATCACGGAGGCCGCATCTTCCGTAAAATCACTATTATTTTCCGTTTTTTGACTCTAGACGCGGCACGCTTTGACTTGTTAGGCCTACACTCACGAAATTCAAACTTTTTGACTCAAATCCAACTGATTTTGATTTCGATCAGTCTCTGATTATGTCGACCTAACCCACCTATAACACATCAACTGAAATAACGCCGTGTTTTTGTTTTAAAAAGAGCAACCACACACCCCCCCCCCTGTTTTTTAAACCGGACAAAGTTGGCCTATGCCATAAATACACTGCCCAGTAGATATCAAAACGCATAGATTTGGGTGAAACCCGACTTTTATTTATTGCATTGTGTAATACACCTACACTGGATCGGAGCACGCGGGAGATCGGGAACCTGGCGCTATAAGGGAGCACAGCACCAAGACGCTCTCCATAGACTTTACTGTTAGGAAAGGCTTACTTAAATGGCTCTAGTTTCTAAATTAGCGCTAAAAATTCAATGAAATTTTGATATGTTTTACTCACAAGGGTAATCTACAACATATCTGAATATGAAGGCAACTTTCTCGTGCACTTTTTTGATATAAGCCGCCGCATAACAACGTAGTGATATGCCTACCTAAATTCGGTCTCCGGTCTGGATATTACCGCATGTGTAAATCGGTCCGTGAAATTAAAATTGACCTCAAATCACCTAGTTAAAATGTCAGAACATCAACTACACATTTCAAACACAACATATTAGTGAAAAATTATATCATAAACCGTCAAAAAATAACTCTCTTTCCCGCCCGATAGGAACTATTGTCGTACTCAACTTTGATTGATCGCGACGATAGCGTGTCGCGATACCTATTTAGGTATGTGCTCCCTATAGAGCACAAATTTGCTCAAAATCATTCGAAATTGATATCAACTTTTTCAGCGTGAAATTTTGAACAAACTAGCCAAATAAAATTACAATTGAACAATCCGTTTTTGAAATATGATCTGATCACGGAGGCCGCATCTTCCGTAAAATCACTATTATTTTCCGTTTTTTGACTCTAGACGCGGCACGCTTTGACTTGTTAGGCCTACACTCACGAAATTCAAACTTTTTGACTCAAATCCAACTGATTTTGATTTCGATCAGTCTCTGATTATGTCGACCTAACCCACCTTTAACACATCAACTGAAATAACGCCGTGTTTTTGTTTAAAAAAGAGCAACCACACCCCCCCCCCCCCCTGTTTTTTAAACCGGACAAAGTTGGCCTATGCCATAAATACACTGCCCAGTAGATATCAAAACGCATAGATTTGGGTGAAACCCGACTTTTATTTATTGCATTGTGTAATACACCTACACTGGATCGGAGCACGCGGGAGATCGGGAACCTGGCGCTATAATTATAAGGGAGCACAGCACCAAGACGCTCTCCATAGACTTTACTGTTAGGAAAGGCTTACTTAAATGGCTCTAGTTTCTAAATTAGCGCTAAAATTTCAATGAAATTTTGATATGTTTTACTCACAAGGGTAATCTACAACATATCTGAATATGAAGGCAACTTTCTCGTGCACTTTTTTGATATAAGCCGCCGCATAACAACGTAGTGATATGCCTACCTAAATTCGGTCTCCGGTCTGGATATTACCGCATGTGTAAATCGGTCCGTGAAATTAAAATTGACCTCAAATCACCTAGTTAAAATGTCAGAACATCAACTACACATTTCAAACACAACATATTAGTGAAAAATTATATCATAAACCGTCAAAAAATAACTCTCTTTCCCGCCCGATAGGAACTATTGTCGTACTCAACTTTGATTGATCGCGACGATAGCGTGTCGCGATACCTATTTAGGTATGTGCTCCCTATAGAGCACAAATTTGCTCAAAATCATTCGAAATTGATATCAACTTTTTCAGCGTGAAATTTTGAACAAACTAGCCAAATAAAATTACAATTGAACAATCCGTTTTTGAAATATGATCTGATCACGGAGGCCGCATCTTCCGTAAAATCACTATTATTTTCCGTTTTTTGACTCTAGACGCGGCACGCTTTGACTTGTTAGGCCTACACTCACGAAATTCAAACTTTTTGACTCAAATCCAACTGATTTTGATTTCGATCAGTCTCTGATTATGTCGACCTAACCCACCTATAACACATCAACTGAAATAACGCCGTGTTTTTGTTTTAAAAAGAGCAACCACACACCCCCCCCCTGTTTTTTAAACCGGACAAAGTTGGCCTATGCCATAAATACACTGCCCAGTAGATATCAAAACGCATAGATTTGGGTGAAACCCGACTTTTATTTATTGCATTGTGTAATACACCTACACTGGATCGGAGCACGCGGGAGATCGGGAACCTGGCGCTATAAGGGAGCACAGCACCAAGACGCTCTCCATAGACTTTACTGTTAGGAAAGGCTTACTTAAATGGCTCTAGTTTCTAAATTAGCGCTAAAATTTCAATGAAATTTTGATATGTTTTACTCACAAGGGTAATCTACAACATATCTGAATATGAAGGCAACTTTCTCGTGCACTTTTTTGATATAAGCCGCCGCATAACAACGTAGTGATATGCCTACCTAAATTCGGTCTCCGGTCTGGATATTACCGCATGTGTAAATCGGTCCGTGAAATTAAAATTGACCTCAAATCACCTAGTTAAAATGTCAGAACATCAACTACACATTTCAAACACAACATATTAGTGAAAAATTATATCATAAACCGTCAAAAAATAACTCTCTTTCCCGCCCGATAGGAACTATTGTCGTACTCAACTTTGATTGATCGCGACGATAGCGTGTCGCGATACCTATTTAGGTATGTGCTCCCTATAGAGCACAAATTTGCTCAAAATCATTCGAAATTGATATCAACTTTTTCAGCGTGAAATTTTGAACAAACTAGCCAAATAAAATTACAATTGAACAATTCGTTTTTGAAATATGATCTGATCACGGAGGCCGCATCTTCCGTAAAATCACTATTATTTTCCGTTTTTTGACTCTAGACGCGGCACGCTTTGACTTGTTAGGCCTACACTCACGAAATTCAAACTTTTTGACTCAAATCCAACTGATTTTGATTTCGATCAGTCTCTGATTATGTCGACCTAACCCACCTATAACACATCAACTGAAATAACGCCGTGTTTTTGTTTTAAAAAGAGCAACCACACACCCCCCCCCCCCCCTGTTTTTTAAACCGGACAAAGTTGGCCTATGCCATAAATACACTGCCCAGTAGATATCAAAACGCATAGATTTGGGTGAAACCCGACTTTTATTTATTGCATTGTGTAATACACCTACACTGGATCGGAGCACGCGGGAGATCGGGAACCTGGCGCTATAAGGGAGCACAGCACCAAGACGCTCTCCATAGACTTTACTGTTAGGAAAGGCTTACTTAAATGGCTCTAGTTTCTAAATTAGCGCTAAAAATTCAATGAAATTTTGATATGTTTTACTCACAAGGGTAATCTACAACATATCTGAATATGAAGGCAACTTTCTCGTGCACTTTTTTGATATAAGCCGCCGCATAACAACGTAGTGATATGCCTACCTAAATTCGGTCTCCGGTCTGGATATTACCGCATGTGTAAATCGGTCCGTGAAATTAAAATTGACCTCAAATCACCTAGTTAAAATGTCAGAACATCAACTACACATTTCAAACACAACATATTAGTGAAAAATTATATCATAAACCGTCAAAAAATAACTCTCTTTCCCGCCCGATAGGAACTATTGTCGTACTCAACTTTGATTGATCGCGACGATAGCGTGTCGCGATACCTATTTAGGTATGTGCTCCCTATAGAGCACAAATTTGCTCAAAATCATTCGAAATTGATATCAACTTTTTCAGCGTGAAATTTTGAACAAACTAGCCAAATAAAATTACAATTGAACAATTCGTTTTTGAAATATGATCTGATCACGGAGGCCGCATCTTCCGTAAAATCACTATTATTTTCCGTTTTTTGACTCTAGACGCGGCACGCTTTGACTTGTTAGGCCTACACTCACGAAATTCAAACTTTTTGACTCAAATCCAACTGATTTTGATTTCGATCAGTCTCTGATTATGTCGACCTAACCCACCTATAACACATCAACTGAAATAACGCCGTGTTTTTGTTTTAAAAAGAGCAACCACACACCCCCCCCCCCCTGTTTTTTAAACCGGACAAAGTTGGCCTATGCCATAAATACACTGCCCAGTAGATATCAAAACGCATAGATTTGGGTGAAACCCGACTTTTATTTATTGCATTGTGTAATACACCTACACTGGATCGGAGCACGCGGGAGATCGGGAACCTGGCGCTATAAGGGAGCACAGCACCAAGACGCTCTCCATAGACTTTACTGTTAGGAAAGGCTTACTTAAATGGCTCTAGTTTCTAAATTAGCGCTAAAATTTCAATGAAATTTTGATATGTTTTACTCACAAGGGTAATCTACAACATATCTGAATATGAAGGCAACTTTCTCGTGCACTTTTTTGATATAAGCCGCCGCATAACAACGTAGTGATATGCCTACCTAAATTCGGTCTCCGGTCTGGATATTACCGCATGTGTAAATCGGTCCGTGAAATTAAAATTGACCTCAAATCACCTAGTTAAAATGTCAGAACATCAACTACACATTTCAAACACAACATATTAGTGAAAAATTATATCATAAACCGTCAAAAAATAACTCTCTTTCCCGCCCGATAGGAACTATTGTCGTACTCAACTTTGATTGATCGCGACGATAGCGTGTCGCGATACCTATTTAGGTATGTGCTCCCTATAGAGCACAAATTTGCTCAAAATCATTCGAAATTGATATCAACTTTTTCAGCGTGAAATTTTGAACAAACTAGCCAAATAAAATTACAATTGAACAATCCGTTTTTGAAATATGATCTGATCACGGAGGCCGCATCTTCCGTAAAATCACTATTATTTTCCGTTTTTTGACTCTAGACGCGGCACGCTTTGACTTGTTAGGCCTACACTCACGAAATTCAAACTTTTTGACTCAAATCCAACTGATTTTGATTTCGATCAGTCTCTGATTATGTCGACCTAACCCACCTATAACACATCAACTGAAAGAACGCCGTGTTTTTTGTTTTAAAAAGAGCAACCACACACCCCCCCCCCTGTTTTTTAAACCGGACAAAGTTGGCCTATGCCATAAATACACTGTGCCCAGTAGATATCAAAACGCATAGATTTGGGTGAAACCCGACTTTTATTTATTGCATTGTGTAATACACCTACACTGGATCGGAGCACGCGGGAGATCGGGAACCTGGCGCTATAAGGTAGCACAGCACCAAGACGCTCTCCATAGACTTTACTGTTAGGAAAGGCTTACTTAAATGGCTCTAGTTTCTAAATTAGCGCTAAAATTTCAATGAAATTTTGATATGTTTTACTCACAAGGGTAATCTACAACATATCTGAATATGAAGGCAACTTTCTCGTGCACTTTTTTTGATATAAGCCGCCGCATAACAACGTAGTGATATGCCTACCTAAATTCGGTCTCCGGTCTGGATATTACCGCATGTGTAAATCGGTCCGTGAAATTAAAATTGACCTCAAATCACCTAGTTAAAATGTCAGAACATCAACTACACATTTCAAACACAACATATTAGTGAAAAATTATATCATAAACCGTCAAAAAATAACTCTCTTTCCCGCCCGATAGGAACTATTGTCGTACTCAACTTTGATTGATCGCGACGATAGCGTGTCGCGATACCTATTTAGGTATGTGAAGCTCCCTATGTGGTAAAATCGTTCCCTGACTGTGGTGGAGACCAGTGGCGTAGCATAATAGGGGCAACGGTGGGCATGATTTCGGTGGGAAAAAAAGAAAGGGGAAGGTGGAAAAAAGGGAAGGAAGAAAAGAAAAAGGGGGAAGGGAAGAGGAAAAGAAAGGGGAAGGAAGAAAAGACTAGAAAGGAAGACGGAAAGAAAGTCCCCAAAAAATAAATGTTTATCATCAGTGGTTTGTTCGGATCGGGAATCGTTAGGCGCAGGCCGGGGGTGGGGGTCAGATGATTAGTGGCGGCGGCCGCGCAAATCATAGTTGCAAGACCCTTGGTATCTTTTAAACACATCGTTAACACGAAAATGCGTCCCGGGATCCGCCGCGGTATTTCTTAAAGCCGTATATTGGCAATTATATTTAATCAGTGCCATATTTCAGAGAAATAACCCGATTTGTTTTCAAGATTAGATCAAATTTCCAATGTTTAATTGAGACAACATAATTTGTGACAAAAAGAAAAAGAGGGGAAGGGGAGAGAGACGGAGAGAGAGCATGGGTAGTTTTGCCAAAGTAAAAGGTCTACCGTTTACATGTCACAGTTGGCAAAATAACACGGCTATTGCCGTGTCGCAAAAAATAGGTCCAAAATAAGCTAAAAATGTTTAGTGGACTAATTTCAAAAGTATACATCAGATCGCACCAAATGTGTTTGCAAATTGAAACAAATTTTCATAACAGTTTCCAGTGGAGACTGTCGTTAAATCCTTCATATTGGTCAAATGCTTGCAAATCCCTCAGATGAATATCTGAAAGATGTAAACGAATGAATATTTAAATTCACGTGGAATGGAAAAGCTGATATAATGAACATACTAAAATGTGGCCAAGTAATACAGGACCACCATTTCGGAAGAGTAAATTTACCATATGTAATATCACATTTGAAAGATTTGAATAATAAATTAGCTAAGACGTATTGAGTACGGAGATCAAAAATGGGTTTACTTTTTCACATCTTTCTTTTGCAAGATTTTGCCAAAAAAATGACATATTCAAATTTAGAATAAACGGATGGGGTAAAATAAGCAGTTAGATATAAAACTGGATTATAACTCTTATACAAGAAATTATTTGTGGTGGAATGATAACATTTAATAGTTGGAACCAATCGGTGAGATATTTATACACATCTGTATGATGAACGAGTATAAATTGTTAGTAGGCCTATACATTGATTTATTCAAACCTATGGTGTATGAACCACTTTCAGGATAAAAAAGGATTGTAAACTGTTTTATAAACTAATGTTAACGTGGTTAACAATGTAAACACAACATAAACAAATTACAATCAACGAAAAAGACTGACGAAATAAATGCTGCCAATCTATGCAAGTCACAGATACAAAAACTTCATATTTGTTTCAGTTCAAAGTGATAAATAACATACTAGCTACTAAATAGTCATTGCTCTTTAAAATGAAAATCTTACTATAATTTGCCGTATGTTGTATGTAGGGGTGTATGTATGTATGTATCCATAAAAGGCTCTCTCAGTTTGCAACTAAACGCCGTGAACTTTGCACTGATAAAAGATGATTATAATGTGAGTGTTATAAGCTATAAATGGCTGAAAACCGTACGCGTACAGAATTGACCGGGAAATCAAAGGCCTTTTCAGCCCGGCTTTTGAGACTATTTCTACGGGCTGCTCTTTACATAACTGGGGCGCGGAGGGGATAACTGGGGCGGAGGGGGGGGGGGGGGGGTGCTTGTTTTTGTGTGTCAGTTCTTCATTAAAACCTTTGATTTGTGTGTAGACCCAAGATGATATCCATGATAGATCAACATGGAATCGTTCACACTATGTCCCTAATATTGCATGAACTCTTGTTCAGGGATTGCACACCCCCACATATCTACACACAAATCAAAGGTTTAAATGCATATTAACTGACACAAAAACAAACACCTCCATCTCGGCATCACTGGCATACTAAAATTATATGATGCTATTTTACTTTTTATATACAATTTTTTCCAACAATATTTTGTAATTAAGTCATTGGTATATAGTAGATGAAGAATAGTTTCAATTTTTTAGTTGCAGAAGCAGCATTGGTTATTATCTTTTACTAGCCGGACGCCCGTCCTTCGGACGGGCTCTCCCGCTACTGAGTAGGGCCTACCAGATAAAAAATGAAAAATGTTACAAAATGAAACAACACATAAGTGTTGGCAAATTTATGACGAAACACATAGGAGTGGCATATCCGTTACTCAATTTAGCATCACATTTCGTCATTAACCCCCAGCCTCACAGTGTATTTCTCCAATATTTGCCGAGTGCGTGGGTGTAGTGCGTGTGAGCGTTTATTTTGCATGGCGCACTGCGACGCGATATGTGTTACGCGCCGACTGCATGGTTAAAGTGTACGCGTAGAGAAAACAAACATGGCCCGTAGATATAGTCTCAAAAGCCGGGCTGAAAAGGCTTTGGATTTCCCGCTTTTGCTTATATCTCGGTCAATTCTGTACGGTTTTCAGCCATTTATAGCTTATAACACTCACATTATAATCATCTTTTATCAGTGCAACGTTCACGGCGTATAGTTGCAAACTGAGAGAGCCTTTTATGGATACATACATACATACACACACACATACACCATACGGCAAATTATACGGTAAGACTAGCGGGACGCCCGTCCTTCGGACGGGCTCTCCCGCTAGGGAGTAGGGCCTACAAGAGAGAACACCTACAAAATGAAACAACACATAAGTGTTGGAAACATTTATAACAAAACACATAGGAATAGAACAATATTTAAAACATTTTTGTTTTAAATCAAAAGGTTTTGTTTTAATTCAAAAGTTTTCAAATTTCAATTATAAAATTTAACCCAAGCCCGCCCAAGCCCGTGGCATATTTCAACTCCAAGGCCTGAACCTTAACCATTTCCCGTACCCCGCCTAAACCGTGACCAACTCCCGTGGCGCAGCGTATTTCTCCAATATTTGCCCGCCCGCGTGTGTAGGGGTGCGTGGGTGTAGTGCGTGTGCGCGTTTATTTTGCATGGCACACTGCGACGCGTAGTGTTACGCGCGCCGACTGCATGGTTACAGTGGCGTACCGACCGGGGGGGCAGGGGGGGGGGCAAGTTGCCCCCCCTGGCTCCAAATACCGGGACGCTAAATTCCCAAGACCGGGTCGCTAAATTTGCATAAGGAAAAAAAATAGGGCCTAAAACACTGAGGAATTTGCATTATTTGTTAACTGTTGTGCTTTTTTGAGTCCAAAATGTTGTGACCGTGCGAAATTTTGTGACTGTGTGAAATTTTGTGACTGTGCGAAATTTTGTGACTGTGCGAAATTTTGTGACTGTGCGAAATTTTGTGACTATGCGAATTTTTTTGACCGTGCGAATTTTTTTTACCCCCCCCCCCCCCCCCCTTACGTGAAATTCACGAGTTGACTGACTGGGAAAAATTTGGGGCAACCTTTTACGAAAATTTACCGGAAAATTTACGCCACTACCGGGACGACATACTTCTGCCCCCCCCCCCTGGCTCACATGCCGCGGTACGCGCCTGCATGGTTACAGTGTGCGCATAGAGAAAAAATAAACATAATAGAGCTTATTACCGATGATCAATTTTGTTGAAAACAAAACAACATGGGATGTATTTTTAATTATTTTTTGTTTCTCGTGGGACACTCTTTTCCAACGCCCTGTATCTTACACAAATTAAATCTTAAATTCGCAAGAAAACTTAGTATTGTAAGAATTTGTACTTTTCACTTGACATATACGAATATTCCAAAAATGTTACATGTAGCATCATCACATTGCCTAAACCTGACTACTGGCCCGGTAACAAGCTGATTTTTGCACTTTTCGAGAAAAAAACGACTATAAGCCTACTCTGTGATAAATGGATAATAGCAAATGAAAAGAACTTTACAAATTACTTTTGATGGCTCTGAGAATCCGGGATTTTATGGCAGGTTGACGCGCACAATTCCATGACATTTTGTGGGCATCATGCTATTGTTCTCTGTGTAAATAAGAGCATGTGACCAATTTTACAATGATTTAGTCAATTCTTATGATGAGGAACTTTGTTGTTTGATGGATTAGGCCCCTTTGATTACCAGTGGCGGCACCACACAAGTGGGAGGGGAATTTCCCCTCGGTCACGATCCTCAGCCCTCCACCCCCAGTAAGCCTCCATTTTGTCCCCAAATAATCGAGAGAAAAACTTGGTCTGAAATCTTTTAATTCCGACCACTAAAAATTGAGCTAATTTCACGCAATTTTGACATTCAGAGATGAACTTTTTCGAGCTGATTTCAGTTAGGATTTTTGTTGCATAATATGTATACATTTTCTTTTGTCTCAGCCCTTTAGCTATCTTACCTCCAATTTCTCATGCATTTGTATTTGTTCTCGCACCTGTATTGGGCTATTCCAGATAATAATGACGCCCCCCCCCCCCCTCCACCCCCCTATAGAAGACATTGGAATTCCAGACTTTTTCCCACCAATTCCATACTTTTTTAAAGTTTGATCAGGAATTCCATACTTTTTTTTAAGTTTGATCTGGAATTCCATACTTTTTGAAGTTTGATCTGGATTTGTCCTCTATGGGGGGGGGGGGGGGGGGGGCTCATTATTAGGGGGGGTTATTGAGAAGGAGCAGGCGAGTGCTGGGAATTTTCTTTTTTTTAAAATTATTTTTATGGATTGTCAAAATGATGGGTTATATAAAATAGGTTTTCCCAGTTAGTTTAACACTTTATTCATTATATTTCATATCTCGTTAAGTTTGAATTCGTCCCAACATTTTGAAGGTTGCATTTGTTAAAGTAAATTTCGTCTTTGGTCAAGTATATTCATATTTTGCGCAATGAATTTCATTTAATGTTCATTTTATTTCGTCCTAACAAACACACTTCCATTTCGTCTGATACAACGGTAACCTACTAATGTATACATTTATTTCGTCTTTGATCAAATAGTTTCATATTCAGTTCACTTTATTTCGTCCCATGTGGAACGTCCTGCCTAGAAGCATGTAAAGTCCAGCTATAGGCCTATACGTTTTATATATATATATTTTTTTTTTTTCTTCTTCTTTCTTTCTTGTCATGCTTGTTCGCTGATATGAAATGTAGGTCTGTTCGGATCTGAATCAACAAGGTAAAAGAACACATGTCGGTGGTTCAAATCTAACCTGCAATAATATGTAGGCCTATTCTTCTAACACCTGACGAATATATGTGATAAAAGTATTAAAAATAATGAACAAAGACGAATTATATTTGTGCATAGACCCGCTACCCATCAGGTGATACGAATTCAATCCTTCCTTGACGAAAAGAAATGACCAATAAATTAAATTAAATGGTCATACTTTGAAATATAATGCTCATTGACGAAATTTATCAAACAAAATGCGTAAGTCAGATTTTGGGGACGAATTCTAACTTAACGAGATATGAAATATAATGAAAATAGTGTTAAACTAACTGGGAAAACCTATAATAGACTAACCAAAAGTTTGCACTTTTAAGTGACCAAATGTGTGGAAGCACAAACTTAATGTTACATAAAGTGCACTTTAAGTTTTAGGCATGCATCAATTGCAACCCCATCAAAATACAACTTTGTGAATTATATGATGCACCTTATTCTGTCAAAAAATTGATGCATGAATAGTATTTCCCAAATGTTTAAAATTCAGAATACACAGTATTGACATTTTTTTTATGTAGGCCTATACTCATTCAATAAAGTTCTACCTCCTCACTCATAACATAGCTACACATTTATAATAAAATATAATTGATGTCTGTTTCATGATCCAATCAAAGTTAGAGAGAGATTTTGGATTTTCGGAAAATTACCCTAAAGATAAACACATGGTGTTTTTTTCTCTCTTCGTATTGTACGATTTGATACAGATTTAAATAATGTGAATAGAAAAAATTGATGATTTCTGAATATAATACTGTATTATCATATTTTATAAATCAGATTGTAGGCAAAATTAACCTTTGAGGGCTAGCAAATGGCATAATATCAATTTGAATGTATTGCTACTTTTTTAAAACTTTATCATACTGGAATACTGCTATTCAGTCAAATTTTCATTGTTAAAGGTAGATGTTCCGATTGCTGGCCCGATTTTCAACTTGATGTTTTCTATTTTACATGAAAGGTCATCCTTATAATTGTCGCATTCCAAAGTTTGAGTTGCATAACTCCATGATGGTTCTATTTTTAGTAGCACAAGGTCACATACATTTGCCCATTGAGTTATACTCAAACTGATTTCAGCCTATAATTTCTAAATGGCACATTTCTGGTCCCTAAGATTTTACAGACATAATGAGAAAAATATGGGGATTCTCCTGATATCAAAATATCTTGATGTGAAAAAAAAATCATAGCCCCAAAAAAGTGATCGGGTCATATACCTTTAAAAGTCAAGCCACAGTGATGCATCAAACGTTAAATCTTAACATGATAGTTACTCAGAGTTTATAAAGATGTATAACAAGTTTGTTTCTTCCTTATATGTATTCAAAACAAGTTTTATAGTAACCAACCCCTCAGAACCATGACATGAAACAGTTTAAAAAGGGCCTCCTCCTTTTTTAGGTTCACAAAAGTGTATCGCTATTAATATAGGGCAATTTTGCACCTGAAATGGGAAAAAATGAAGAACAAAAAAGGGCCTCCATTTTAGGTATAGGATCACTAGGACTATTGAGTAATGGTGACTCGCTAGCATCTAGTGTGGTCCGCCCAAAACAGCATGAAAAACCGATAAGCTGTGGATAATGCACATTATCAGAGTAAAATTATGTGGATATGCAATAAAGGGTTGATATGTTGATCATAATGCATGCATCATCAAAATAGATAGTGGTAGGCCTTGATTAAACCTGTAGAATTACACGTGCGCATGGTGGTACATAAGTATAGATTAAGCTACGTCGGATAAAATAGCCTGACTAGTTTCGGATCTTCTGATAGTTAGAGTGAGATCCTCATCAGAGGCGGTAGAGGAAATAGATATTTAACAGATAGAGCAATGACATGACTAATTTGTCGTTTAAAAGCAGGCAAAGCAACAACATTATATTGGATATAGGCCTACTGATGTAGACATAATGTTGCATGCTGCTTAGCTTTCAAATTATGATGTTATCTAAATGAATGCTCGGACTGATGTGAATGATATCTATAGACTATCTACAAGATAGCCAGCATGTTGTCACGTGGTGCGTGCGTGGCTTTTATATTAGGCCGTGGCAACAGAGAATTCCAGTTACAACTGGTACTATGACGACGCATAAACAAATCGTTATTCTATTGTATTGCTTGAGTGGTCAAGTAAAACCGGTCTAAGTGATTGTTTGTCATATACGTCTTCAGACTAGGCCTACCAAACATGGCGGGCCTTGTTAGGTATAGAAGTCTGAATGACGATATAGCAAGTAATCATGGGTGGGTAAAGACCGTTGGTAAATAAAGTTAAATACTGACGTAAAACAAGCAATTGTTCGTATTGATGTTGATACAGAACAAGATATTATGATGTATTTGCGTAGACTTCGAGTTGAAGTTGTTATGATATATGAATTCAATTAGCATATTGATAAAATGCCGTGACTTTACGCAGGTTATCTGCAGATAGTATGTCAAAACAAACAGTACGTAACTATAACCAGGCAAATGGATATAGGCCATCCTTTACAATGTAATATAATAATAAATATTATTTATGATATAGATATGGATAGGCCTTGGTAGAATGCCGTGGTTAAATAGTCTTAAAATATTGAATATGTTGATGATATTCAGCTGTTAGGTTTATGACGAGGAGGGACTCGAAGCAATCTGTTTTATGTAGTAAATTGCCGATATCAGTAATTCTACACTGGTAGGCCCCAGTTTATGATAGTATAATATCTATGATGATGATGATGCATTATCGGGTTAATAGTATATTGGAATACTAGATCATTAAATAATAATAACATATCGGTACATTGCATGGGTATTGTAATTAGTAAATATGGCTGATAATGTAGTATCGGGTAATAGTATTTTGAATACTAGATAATCGGTTAGGCACGGAAGCATGGCTTCTATTGCGTAGCAGACTCCCAAACTCGAACATTTTTAGAAAAAAAACGATGAGCTGGGTGATAAAACAAAGTATAGGATCACTAGGACTATTGAGTAATGGTGACTCGCTAGCATCTAGTGTGGTCCGCCCAAAACAGCATGAAAAACCGATAAGCTGTGGATAATGCACATTATCAGAGTAAAATTATGTGGATATGCAATAAAGGGTTGATATGTTGATCATAATGCATGCATCATCAAAATAGATAGTGGTAGGCCTTGATTAAACCTGTAGAATTACACGTGCGCATGGTGGTACATAAGTATAGATTAAGCTACGTCGGATAAAATAGCCTGACTAGTTTCGGATCTTCTGATAGTTAGAGTGAGATCCTCATCAGAGGCGGTAGAGGAAATAGATATTTAACAGATAGAGCAATGACATGACTAATTTGTCGTTTAAAAGCAGGCAAAGCAACAACATTATATTGGATATAGGCCTACTGATGTAGACATAATGTTGCATGCTGCTTAGCTTTCAAATTATGATGTTATCTAAATGAATGCTCGGACTGATGTGAATGATATCTATAGACTATCTACAAGATAGCCAGCATGTTGTCACGTGGTGCGTGCGTGGCTTTTATATTAGGCCGTGGCAACAGAGAATTCCAGTTACAACTGGTACTATGACGACGCATAAACAAATCGTTATTCTATTGTATTGCTTGAGTGGTCAAGTAAAACCGGTCTAAGTGATTGTTTGTCATATACGTCTTCAGACTAGGCCTACCAAACATGGCGGGCCTTGTTAGGTATAGAAGTCTGAATGACGATATAGCAAGTAATCATGGGTGGGTAAAGACCGTTGGTAAATAAAGTTAAATACTGACGTAAAACAAGCAATTGTTCGTATTGATGTTGATACAGAACAAGATATTATGATGTATTTGCGTAGACTTCGAGTTGAAGTTGTTATGATATATGAATTCAATTAGCATATTGATAAAATGCCGTGACTTTACGCAGGTTATCTGCAGATAGTATGTCAAAACAAACAGTACGTAACTATAACCAGGCAAATGGATATAGGCCATCCTTTACAATGTAATATAATAATAAATATTATTTATGATATAGATATGGATAGGCCTTGGTAGAATGCCGTGGTTAAATAGTCTTAAAATATTGAATATGTTGATGATATTCAGCTGTTAGGTTTATGACGAGGAGGGACTCGAAGCAATCTGTTTTATGTAGTAAATTGCCGATATCAGTAATTCTACACTGGTAGGCCCCAGTTTATGATAGTATAATATCTATGATGATGATGATGCATTATCGGGTTAATAGTATATTGGAATACTAGATCATTAAATAATAATAACATATCGGTACATTGCATGGGTATTGTAATTAGTAAATATGGCTGATAATGTAGTATCGGGTAATAGTATTTTGAATACTAGATAATCGGTTAGGCACGGAAGCATGGCTTCTATTGCGTAGCAGACTCCCAAACTCGAACATTTTTAGAAAAAAAACGATGAGCTGGGTGATAAAACAAAGTATAGGATCACTAGGACTATTGAGTAATGGTGACTCGCTAGCATCTAGTGTGGTCCGCCCAAAACAGCATGAAAAACCGATAAGCTGTGGATAATGCACATTATCAGAGTAAAATTATGTGGATATGCAATAAAGGGTTGATATGTTGATCATAATGCATGCATCATCAAAATAGATAGTGGTAGGCCTTGATTAAACCTGTAGAATTACACGTGCGCATGGTGGTACATAAGTATAGATTAAGCTACGTCGGATAAAATAGCCTGACTAGTTTCGGATCTTCTGATAGTTAGAGTGAGATCCTCATCAGAGGCGGTAGAGGAAATAGATATTTAACAGATAGAGCAATGACATGACTAATTTGTCGTTTAAAAGCAGGCAAAGCAACAACATTATATTGGATATAGGCCTACTGATGTAGACATAATGTTGCATGCTGCTTAGCTTTCAAATTATGATGTTATCTAAATGAATGCTCGGACTGATGTGAATGATATCTATAGACTATCTACAAGATAGCCAGCATGTTGTCACGTGGTGCGTGCGTGGCTTTTATATTAGGCCGTGGCAACAGAGAATTCCAGTTACAACTGGTACTATGACGACGCATAAACAAATCGTTATTCTATTGTATTGCTTGAGTGGTCAAGTAAAACCGGTCTAAGTGATTGTTTGTCATATACGTCTTCAGACTAGGCCTACCAAACATGGCGGGCCTTGTTAGGTATAGAAGTCTGAATGACGATATAGCAAGTAATCATGGGTGGGTAAAGACCGTTGGTAAATAAAGTTAAATACTGACGTAAAACAAGCAATTGTTCGTATTGATGTTGATACAGAACAAGATATTATGATGTATTTGCGTAGACTTCGAGTTGAAGTTGTTATGATATATGAATTCAATTAGCATATTGATAAAATGCCGTGACTTTACGCAGGTTATCTGCAGATAGTATGTCAAAACAAACAGTACGTAACTATAACCAGGCAAATGGATATAGGCCATCCTTTACAATGTAATATAATAATAAATATTATTTATGATATAGATATGGATAGGCCTTGGTAGAATGCCGTGGTTAAATAGTCTTAAAATATTGAATATGTTGATGATATTCAGCTGTTAGGTTTATGACGAGGAGGGACTCGAAGCAATCTGTTTTATGTAGTAAATTGCCGATATCAGTAATTCTACACTGGTAGGCCCCAGTTTATGATAGTATAATATCTATGATGATGATGATGCATTATCGGGTTAATAGTATATTGGAATACTAGATCATTAAATAATAATAACATATCGGTACATTGCATGGGTATTGTAATTAGTAAATATGGCTGATAATGTAGTATCGGGTAATAGTATTTTGAATACTAGATAATCGGTTAGGCACGGAAGCATGGCTTCTATTGCGTAGCAGACTCCCAAACTCGAACATTTTTAGAAAAAAAACGATGAGCTGGGTGATAAAACAAAGTATAGGATCACTAGGACTATTGAGTAATGGTGACTCGCTAGCATCTAGTGTGGTCCGCCCAAAACAGCATGAAAAACCGATAAGCTGTGGATAATGCACATTATCAGAGTAAAATTATGTGGATATGCAATAAAGGGTTGATATGTTGATCATAATGCATGCATCATCAAAATAGATAGTGGTAGGCCTTGATTAAACTAGTCAGGCTATTTTATCCGACGTAGCTTAATCTATACTTATGTACCACCATGCGCACGTGTAATTCTACAGGTTTAATCAAGGCCTACCACTATCTATTTTGATGATGCATGCATTATGATCAACATATCAACCCTTTATTGCATATCCACATAATTTTACTCTGATAATGTGCATTATCCACAGCTTATCGGTTTTTCATGCTGTTTTGGGCGGACCACACTAGATGCTAGCGAGTCACCATTACTCAATAGTCCTAGTGATCCTATATTTTTGATGATGCATGCATTATGATCAACATATCAACTCTTTATTGCATATCCACACAATTTTACTCTGATAATGTGCATTATCCACAGCTTATCGGTTTTTCATGCTGTTTGGGCGAACCCCACTAGATGCTAGCGAGTCACCATTACTCAATAGTCCTAGTGATACTATACTTTGTTTTATCACCCAGCTCATCGTTTTTCCTAAAAATGTTCGAGTTTGGGAGTTTGCTACGCAATAGATACTATGTACCCGTGCCTAACCGACTATCTAGTATTCAAAATACTATTACCCGATACTACATTATCAGCCATATTTACTAATTACTATACCCATGCAATGCCTACCGATATGTTATTATTATTTATTGATCTAGAAGTTCAATTATAACCCGATAATGCATCATCATCATCATAGATACTACACTATCATAAACTGGGGCCTACCAGTGTAGAATTACTGATATCGGCAATTTACTACATAAAACAGATTGCTTCGAGTCCCTCCTCGTCATAAACCTAACAGCTGAATATCATCAACATATTCAATATTTTAAGACTATTTAACCACGGCATTCTACCAAGGCCTATCCATATCTATATCATAAATAATATTGTTTATTATTATATTACATTGTAAAGGATGGCCTATATCCATTTGCCTGGTTATAGTTACGTAATGTTGGTTTTGACATACTATCTGCAGATAACCTGCGTAAAGTCACGGCATTTTATCAATATGCTTATTGAATTCATATCATAACAACTTCAACTCGAAGTCTACGCAAATACATCATAATATCTTGTTCTGTATAAACATCAATACGAACAATTGCTTGTTTTACGTCAGTTATTTAACTTTATTTACCAACGGTCTTTACCCACCCATGATTACTTGATATTTCGTCATTCAGATTTCTATACCTAACTAGTCTGAAGACGGATATGACAAACAATCACATAGACCGTTTTGCACTTGACCACTCAAGCAATACAATAGAATAACGATTTGTTTATGCGTCGTCATACCAGTTGTAACTGGAATTCTCTGTTGCCACGGCCTAATATAAAAGCCACGCACGCACCACGTGACAACATGCTGGCTATCTTGTAGATAGTCTATAGATATCATTCACATCAGTCCGAGCATTCAGTTAGATAACATCATAATTTGAAAGCTAAGCAGCATGCAACATTATGCCTACATCAGTAGGCCTATATCCAATATAATGTTGATGCTTTGCCTGCTTTTAAACGACAAATTAGTCATGTCATTGCTCTATCTGTTAAATATCTATTTCCTCTACCGCCTCTGATGAGGATCTCACTCTAACTATCAGAAGATCCGAAACTAGTCAGGCTATTTTATCCGACGTAGCTTAATCTTTACTTATGTACCATCATGCGCACGTGTAATTCTACAGGTTTAATCAAGGCCTACCACTATCTATTTTTGATGATGCATGCATTATGATCAACATATCAACTCTTTATTGCATATCCACACAATTTTACTCTGATAATGTGCATTATCCACAGCTTATCGGTTTTTCATGCTGTTTGGGCGAACCCCACTAGATGCTAGCGAGTCACCATTACTCAATAGTCCTAGTGATACTATAAAAAGTGATCGGGTCATATACCTTTAAAAGTCAAGCCACAGTGATGCATCAAACGTTAAATCTTAACATGATAGTTACTCAGAGTTTATAAAGATGTATAACAAGTTTGTTTCTTCCTTATATGTATTCAAAACAAGTTTTATAGTAACCAACCCCTCAGAACCATGACATGAAACAGTTTAAAAAGGGCCTCCTCCTTTTTTAGGTTCACAAAAGTGTATCGCTATTAATATAGGGCAATTTTGCACCTGAAATGGGAAAAAATGAAGAACAAAAAAGGGCCTCCATTTTAGGAAAAAGTCAGGACCCTTAACACGATGTTATTTTTAATTTGCCTAGCTCTATCAAAGTTCTAATACATATAGGAACAACAATTGCCTCTACCAGCTCCACTAAGCATCACATGCACTGTAGAGAATACATCCAATGGGATGCTCTGCCAGTGTACATGTGCAGCAAAGAAAACTTCAGTACATGCTGTGAGTATTATAGTGCATAGATAATTAACACGTTTACTTGATTACATAACAGACTGGTGTTAGATTACTGCACATCACTGACTACATAGTATAGTACATGTAGCCTGCCCCATGCCCTGCACACAGGCTTGGCAGTGCTAAAAATCATATGGTCATGTTTTTTATACTGGGTACCCAAAAAAGGTGGATCTGTTACATTTGCACTACATATTATTACTTTGCATGCATATATTTTGGCTATTCTTTATCACACATACTTAAATTTGGTCTTATTTTGATGAGAAAGTATTTGGCCTTTATTTTAAAAAGAAAAATATAAACTACCATGGTTCTGTTAATTACAATAGTTCGTTAAACCTAATTAGTCAGGGGTGGAGGAGTATGTGGAGGAGGAGTATGTGGAGGAGGATGAGTGCATAGTTGAACAAGTATGGTGCAATATACATTGGGCAAACATAAAATGCACTGGTTTCACTCTTGGTACAATTCTATATTGAAAACATAACATTATTGAAGTATATTTGAATTAAAAATATAATTAGTTAATTAAGGAATCATTAATTAGCATTAAATAAGAAGCTCAAAAAAATGTTAAGAAACGTAAGTTGGTCGCAGTTTGCAAATGTATGCAAACATTTGCCTGCACCAAACTGTCCATTTTAAAAATATAGAAAGGTTGAGGTACCCTTTTGAATAAATAAATTTAACTATTTAATTAAAAATTAAAAGAAGATATGTAATTAACCTCATGTATTCTGTATTGTCTGGATGTTAATTAGCACATTTTGTTAAATGCGTTTAAGTGTGGTGTTATTACTTGTTTTTAACTGTGTTACCAAATAAGTAAAAAACTGCTGGTTTTCATCAAGCTTGTAAACTCAGGAGAATTATTAAATTCTTAGGAATGCAACTGACCTGACCTAGTATAGGATGACCAGCATAAGCAGTTTGCAAATCAACATTGGATAACCCTATATGTTGAATACAACTTAAAACGAAAACAATTATATTTCAACTTAAATCAGACTCTTGAAATTTGAATACTGGGTTCAAACATTATGGAAACTAACCTAATTTGTTCATTTGAATGTGCTTTGCACATCATGAAGGTACAAGAAGAATGAACGCAATTAATTGTATGCCACTAAACATGTGCCATTGGGAAAATTTGAGTCACCCTGTAGTTAAAGGGCACCTTTTTATTGAACATTATTTGAAACTCATACCACTTTAAGCATTTGCCACATCAAATTGGAATGTAAAATCATGTTTCAGATGCAAATATAAATTCATTCAATTTAATGAGTTGTGGATAATCATGTATACCTATAAATTAATGTTTTAAACACCCTATATGTTAGAAAAGGGTGACTTTTAAAATCAATCAATGTTCATGTACATGTAATTGATGCATTTTTTATTTGAAATCTACTTGAATTTTGTTAAAATACTAGTCTTTGTATGTATGTAGTACTAATAGAAGCATTTTTCTGGAACTAAATAAACAAATTTGTAGACACCCTGTATGTAGAATTTCAGATTCGTAATGAAATTTAATTTGCATATGTCTGGATGGGTATTTTATTAAACTACTTTAAATCTGTACTGAACTTTTCTCTCATCACTTCATATACATAGTGGAAGTAATTATTGTAACCCTTCTTTTTTAAGAAGATTTTGCTTGTTACACCCTGTACAATTTCGGACCACCCTGTATAATCAACTTGATTGTATGCTATTTGCATCCGTTACAGTATATGCTTTCAGAATATGTATACTTTTACCAACTTTAAATGTAAACTTTTCCAGATATAATGCATAAACTGAAAAAGGAACCTAATTTATCGAAAAAGGGACATGTAACACAAATTGTACCCAGTATAAAAAACACGACCATATACCTGTAAAACAACTTAATTTCACTAGCAATTTAATTTCGTCACGATCCAATTCGCCAAATTAGATTGCTGCCAGTTATATTATTTATAATGGTTATAATCATAATAGGAAGGTGTTACAAATTAGTGAAATTAAATTGCCGCAAATAGTTGACTAAATGCTAATTCGCTAAATTAAGTTGCTGAGAAATTTTAGTTATTTTATGGTCGCACTTCCAGTATTTATAGTATTCATATTATTCGATAGCACAAATGTTCATGTGCATTTATTTATATTTACACTTTTGTTGTTGTATTTCTTAATTGACAATTCATTTATCAGGTTTGACATACTTTCTCTTCAACAAACAATTAGGTATTAATATAAGTATTACCATGAGAATAAACTTTCATGGTATTACAGAAATAAATCAAATCACGAAAAAAGCTTACTGCAAAAATAAATTAAAAATTGAGACCGATTGCTAATTTGATAATTTTTCACTGGGCTTGGTTTTTGTTTTGTGGGGGAACAATAAAGTCATGTATTGTGTCCTGTAAGGTACAGGCATGGACTCCTACATGAAGGGAATACAAAAAACTAAAAATTAAAAAAACACCACCAGGGATCAATCAAGAACAATAATTGAACTGTGAGGTATAAAAAAATCAACCTACTAATATTTTTATGAGCATGATCGATGAGAACCAGGGTATAAGGCGACAACAAAACACCCAACCTGTTGTATTGTGGGCAAACGGACCTAGGGGTGGTCGGGGCTTAAACAATTTCCTTTTTTTTAAAATTCAAAATGGATAGAGGGGCATTTTTTTAAAACTCCCCCCCTGAAAATCTAATGGTGTGTCCCTAAAGCCAGTTGCAGCCAGATTAGTTCAGAAAACAAGTTGGTAATATCAAAGTCAGTTGGTACTAATATTTTCTCGGCAAAATCACTTGGTAAACAACAAAATCAGTTACCAAAATGATCCGTCAGCAAAATAAGTTTGATCAATTGGTAATTAAGTAAGTTTGATCCGTTGGCAATATCAGCCATCAAAATAAGTTGGTAGAAAAATTGGTTGGCCCTTTGTATTGAAGTCCAGTCAGCAAAATTGGTCCGCAAAATTAAGTTGGTAACATCAATTGATCAGACTCAGTTGGTAAAATTAATCAGCAGAAAATCTGTTTGTTAAAATAAAAATTGGGGGAAGGACCGAGACAGTGGCGTGTCGGAAGGGGGGGGGGGGGGGGGGGGGGGGGGGGGACTATCATTTGGAATTGCACCATTCAGGGAATTGAACGGGGTTTGCTTAATTTATATCCAATTTCAATTGGGGTCAGTTGGGGGAATCGAATCCAAATAAGTATAAAGATGGCAGAACGCATATGTACAGGACTACATTTTCAGAAGCCCATGTAAAACCAAAAATGTACCTTAATTATGACCAAATTCGCTATAAATATCAAAATGTTTATTTTGTTTTGATTTTCCATCCCTTCAACACACCATTCTAGAGGAACATGGTCTTTTTTGTTGTTGAATATCCAAAGGCCAAAACTCTTTTTATTTTTGGGAATTCCCACGCCCATGCATTCTATACCTTCGAGAGGAATATGGCATTTTTTCTTGGGAATAATTCCCACCGACAAAATCCAAAATTTGGGAATTCCCACGGCCAAAATGTGATGATTTTTTGGGAATTCCCATGCCTTCTATACCTTCAAGAGGAATATCGAGATTTTTTTGGGAATTCCCACGGCCAAAATGTGATGATTTTTTGGGAATTCCCATGCCTTCTATACCTTCGAGAGGAATATGGATTTTTTTGGGGGGAATTCCCACTGCCAAAATGTGATGATTTTTTGGGAATTCCCATGCCTTCTAGACCTTCAAGAGGAATATGGATTTATTTTTTGGAATTCCCACGGCCAAGATGTGATAATTTTTTGGGAATTCCCATGCCTTCTATACCTTCGAGAGGAATATGGTTTTTTTTTTGGAATTCCCACGCTCAAAAAGTGTCAAATATTTTGGGATTCCCATGCCTTCTATAGGGGGTGTACCGTTAATAAATGGAATAGCCCATTCAGGTCTACTTGACCGTGACACATCTTTGTTAATATCCTGCTTCATAAAATCTATGACATCACAGGCAAAATATTTTTTAACATCTGCGATAGAAAAAATGATTTTTGTTTTGTTGTTGCATGCAAATCTGCAAATATATCCATGTTCACCTCTAACATGGATAGAGGTTGTTATGTGGCAAATTGGCATAGGTTTCCATGCTTGGACTATCGTTGTTGAAATAAACTTCCTTTACTGCAGGTGACACTGCCTAATCAAGGAATGTTGTGTTTGCAACAAAATGTTTTTGTTGCAAACACATGCCTTTGTGTACACCAACATAAAGTTTTTCTATTGTGATTTCCATATGATATGACTGTATGGACTGCATGCAAATCGGTGAAAAGGCGGGAGTATATAATATTTTATTCCATATTTGTATAAAACAAGCAAGATAAAAAAAAATCAAGGTTTTGTGGTGGTGGGGGGGGGGGGGGTCATATGGTTTTGGTAAATCACACAGGGGGGGGGGGGTCATATGGTTTTTATGTGATAGGAAGGGGGGGGGGGTCATATACTTTTCTGAGGTGGTTTGCCTTTGGCTCCCGGCCCCCCCTCCGGTGGAAATAATGAGCGGTCCCTTATAAGTTCTTTCTTTGCATTGACACCTAAACGTTGGAGTTGGACTTACTTTTGCGATAGACTGATAGTGGGCTTGCAGACTCTCCCGCAGACTCTACAATCAGTACAATGAGAGCAATTGGCCTACATCAACTTAAATAATTATAGGCGAATTATTTAATATTTCGTAACCTATAAGCCAACATGATTTGCCATTGGTGACATTATTGACTTGGGTTTGCATTGACAACGACAATGAAATAGGCCTAGTTAGTATAATAATTAAAGAGCAATACAGGTCCCACACATTGCCCGTTAGGCCTAAGCAAGGGCGTCCCCAGACCCTTTTCATTGGGGGGTGTAAAGGTCATCAATTGCCGACAAAGCCATTTGTGCCGACACTAAAATAAAATTCGCTCGCTTCGCTCGCCGTAATTCGTACACGCATATTTTAAAATGGACTGTATGGTCAGAGGCGTCAATCCGTTTTCAGACACATTGGGGGGGGGGGGGGGGTTGACACAATTTTGATAATGATAATTGAAATGTTAACATAAAGCAGCATAGCGCTGATTGGATAGTTCTGGGGGAGCCAAGGGCGTATCCAGGACTGTTTTGATGGGGGGTGCAAAAATCCTCAAGCCATCTTGTTAATCTTAAATATTGAACCGTTTGAAACTAATACAAAGAGGGCAAACATTGTGATTTTGAAAGGTACGGTATGACGTTTAAATGTCCTCCACATAACATTTAGGGCATAATTCTGTTATACCCTCCACACCCTACATTAGGGAGCAGTTCCATTTGTACGCGATAAAAATTGCGAGAATGTTCCGGGCCCCGATGAGTTTTTTATCGCAAACAGTTGCACGAACAGTTGCGCGAACAGTTGCGAGAAGCAAAGGATTATTTATCGATAGCGTATTACCGCTTGTTTAAATATAACAAAAGATAAGTGGTCGGTATGTAAATAGAGCTTCGGGCTATTTATTCTAGTGTAAGGTACAAATTCAGCATTTCATGTTTTTAGAGATAATTTTATTGATTATGGATGTTTAACGTAAATTGTGTTATCCTCGTGTATTTGCTAAACAATGTCCCGCTCTATTTGCTAAACATACCCCAGGGTATGGCAGAGGCCTCGTATCGGGGCCTGATGACTATTTTATCGCGAATCAACTTGAAAAACATCGGGTCCATAACATATCAGGCCCCGATACAGTCGCGATAAATTTATTGCGTATAAATGGAACTGCTCCCTTAGTATAGTAGTATGCGTCGTTCATGCACTGTGAATACCCCTGTGAAGGGTATAACAGAATTACTCCACATTTAGAATATTTGTTGTGGTTTGAGGGCCATTTTAATGTTTAAACCTGCATAAAATATGCGCGCTGAGCGCGCAAAATGTTTCAGTTTTTGAACTAAAATGGTCATGGAAAACTGTCTTGTTAAAGCTTAAATAATGAAACATTGATACTAATACGCGCGAAGCGCTCAAAAATTGGCATTTCTAACACTTAAATGGTCAAGTATGACGTTTTTGACGGTTTGATATTGCATAGTTACATATATATCAAGTCTAAATCCAAATCGTATGGTCTGAGGGCCATTATAATATTAAAGCCTGTAGAAAATATGCCCAATTTTTCAGTTTTTGAATTAAAATGGTCATTGAAAACTGGTTGAAGCCTTCTGATACTATAAATTAAGCTTAAATATTGAAACATTGAAACTAATATGCGCGAAGCGCGCAAAATTTGGCATTTGTAACACTTAAAGGGTCCAATATAACGTTTTTAACGTCCCACATATAATATTTGGTTTGGTTCGAGACCATCATAATGTTGATACCTGTAGAAAGAATGCGCGCGAAGTGCACAAAGATTTTCATTTTTTAAACTAAAAGGGTCATGGAAAACTCGACATATAGACCTATACCATTACGTGAGATAAGTGGCGTAACTAGACTTTTTTTCATTTTTTTTTTGGGGGGGGGGGCAAGAAGGGGCAGTAACTTAAAATGGGGGCTCCTAATGGGTGGGCTCCATTCCAGTGTCAAGAAATGCGCGCGTAGCGCGCGAAAATCTTCGACTTTACACCTACTTTTTGCACGATTGAGCTACATTTCGGCTCTAAACAAGCTTGATACCATAGAATATTGCATTTTGAGAAGACATGCGCGCGTAACGCGCGAATTTTTTTTTCATTTGGGGGGAAAGCGGGGGGGGGGGGCAAGGGTTCCAAGTGGGGGCTGCCCCCCCCGCTGGTTACGCCACTGCGTGAGATATCGATTGTGCCCCTGGTGCACACACAAATTCTGGTCTCGCGCAAATAACGACAGTTGTGCTTATTGTCTTAATTATAATGATAATTTGCATTGTTCAAGTCGAAGTTAAGACAGAGTCTAAGCTCTTACATTACATTGCATTGACACCAAATCGTTGGAGTTGGACTTACTTTTGCGATAGACTGATAGCGGGCTTGCAGAGTCTACAATCAGTACAATGAGAGCAATTGGCCTACATCATAAGTACATAGGCGAATTATTTAATATCTCGTAACCTATGTGCCAACATGATTGGCCATTGGCGACATTATTGACTTGGGTTTGCATTGACAACGACAATGATATAGGCCTAGTTAGTATAATTAAAGAGCAATACAGGTCCCATACACATTGCCCGTTAGGCCTAGCCAATACTAATCCGACACAATTTTTTGCTAGGTGTCTTGACAATAAGCAAAAACTATTTGGGCCTATAGGCTGTTCATGTGCGCCGACATAAAATCTCATACAAATGGGCTCGTTCACACAGTGCCTACACATTTATATGCCTACATTGCCTTTGTTCATTTTTGATTTGTGTTAACATAACAATATATATGGGGGGGCAAGGGTTCCAAGTGGGGGCTGCCCCCCCCCCCCCCCCCCCCCCCCCGCTGGTTACGCCACTGCGTGAGATATCGATTGTGCCCCTGGTGCACACACAAATTCTGGTCTCGCGCAAATAACGACAGTTGTGCTTATTGTCTTAATTATAATGATAATTTGCATTGTTCAAGTCGAAGTTAAGACAGAGTCTAAGCTCTTACATTACATTGCATTGACACCAAATCGTTGGAGTTGGACTTACTTTTGCGATAGACTGATAGCGGGCTTGCAGAGTCTACAATCAGTACAATGAGAGCAATTGGCCTACATCATAAGTACATAGGCGAATTATTTAATATCTCGTAACCTATGTGCCAACATGATTGGCCATTGGCGACATTATTGACTTGGGTTTGCATTGACAACGACAATGATATAGGCCTAGTTAGTATAATTAAAGAGCAATACAGGTCCCATACACATTGCCCGTTAGGCCTAGCCAATACTAATCCGACACAATTTTTTGCTAGGTGTCTTGACAATAAGCAAAAACTATTTGGGCCTATAGGCTGTTCATGTGCGCCGACATAAAATCTCATACAAATGGGCTCGTTCACACAGTGCCTACACATTTATATGCCTACATTGCCTTTGTTCATTTTTGATTTGTGTTAACATAACAATATATATGCCGACACAACATTATCATTTGCGCATACGATATCTGTTAGAGGGCTTTCTCCCCTTCTTTCCCTTTCCCTTTCTTTCTTTCCTCTTTCCTTTCTTCTTTCTTTCCTCTTTCCTTTTCCTTTCTTTCTTTCTTCCCTTCTTTTTTTCTCCCTTCTTTCTTTTTTCTTTCCCTTTTCCTTTCTCTTCCCTTTCTTTCTTTCTCCCTTTTCTTCCTCCTTCCTTTTTTTTGCCCACAGCCCCATTATTTTGCCGACAGATTTGATGAATGGGGGGGGGGGGGGGGCGGTGTGACACCCCCACACCCCCCCTCTGGGGACGCCCTTGGGCCTAAGGCCTATACTATTCCTTTTACTCATGTATATATTGGTTATTTTGTTATGGTATTTTATGATTGTACAGGTTGTGCATTTTTCTTAATTTTTAGTTTTTTATCTAAATTGTTATTTTATTGATTTTATCTTTGTGCGACGCATTGAGTTTCCTTGCGGTTTGAAATGCGTCTTTTAAATGCCTGTTTATTATTATTATTATTATTATTATTATTATTGTTATTCCGACACAATTTGTTTGCGTGTCTTGACAATGAGCAAAACAAAGTCTTGGGCCTAGGCTGTTCATGTGCGCCGACACAAAATCTCATAAAAATGGGCTCGTTCACAGTGAGTACCTACAAATTCATATGCCTACATTGCCTTGGTTCATTTTTGATTTGATTTGTGTTAACATAACATACCGTTAAACTTCATCTATAAGCACCCATTGACTAATAGTTAATAAGCAGAGAATAGATAAAAAGGTATGAGCGCCCTCAATTGATCTAGAGAAATTAGCACGAATTTGTTTAGTGTATTCGATATTCAATAATATAAAGTTGTATTACTCTCTAAATAATTTCATGGACAGACGAATTGCTCAATTGGTAAAGCGCCCGGTAAAGCGTCAACTTCAGTATCACGAGGTTGGTGGATCAATTCTCAACTACACCTTTTGCAATTTCTTTTGAAATCCAAGTGATATAGAAATTAATGCAAACTTGAATGTAAAATGATTACTCAATTATACTAGCTTTATTGTTATTTTTCAAAAAACAAGCGCATAATTAATTTGATTGTATAAAGTAATGATCTTAATAGTCCAACCTTTTTATAAGCTAAAACACATTTATACTACAAATTAACCACAGCAAAATGTATTCATTGGCTTATTTTAAATGTTTCACACAGTAATCTTAAACGTTTCCTTCATCATGATTTAAGGGCAAATTATGATGATGCATATTAGGTTGGTAGATCAAGTTAAGCAACAAAATGAAAGTAACTATGCAAACCACTATAATCCTGGTCTCACAATGAATGAATAGGTGAATGAATGGATGGCTATTAAATCAATTTATTTCCAATAAGATAGAGGGCCGTCCATTTATACCGACCCATCAATTATACATGTAGTTATAAAACAGTATCTGAAACAGCAGTCTCGTTTAGATCAATTGGTTAAGCCGGCAGTTAGGGCAATTGTGATCGCAGGTTCCAGATGACAATACCTGGTTCGAATCTCACTTCAAGACTTCTTCTTTTGGAAAGTTTATAAATATTTACGGTGTATATCAAATTCTTAACTTTGTTTTTACCATGAATAAATAGTGAATCTATATTTGTCTTTAATGTGGGTTTTCCCTTTTTTTCTCCTCTCTTTCTACTATTTTTTATTTTAATTTTAATGTTATCACAATCGTTTATAAATAGTACAAACATTTAAATCAACCTCAACGACTTAGTATTTTTGTGAAGACATGCATGGATGGAGTACAATGAGACAATACGTTGATTACAATTCACTGCTTTTCAGTTCTGCTACTTATGGTTTTGGCCATTGTTGGTTCTAGATGACAATTCCTGATTGAGTTTATAGAGACACATACATGTACATGTACATGTAATCGATACAAGCATGTAGCATGTCTATCGAATTTGGGGCAGAGGACTTCTTTAGTGATATAGACACAGTTTCGTAATTCTAAAACTAATCCGTTATAAATCAATAACACGTGGCCACTATACTACCATTTACATGAATGTAATGCATGACCTTCAATACCACGTGAGCTGCTCAAACTATGACATGTTCATAGGCGTGAAATTTAAAGGCATCCGTCAAACGTGTGTATTATAGTTCCGAAAAACTTAAACAGACTTAAAAAGATGGATGGTGCCGTAAATAAGTCCTTCGCGTGATTTCTTTTATTATTTCCACTCAGTTTTGTTTTATTTGTTTTGTGCTTTGTGTTTCTCCAAGAATAGGTATGGCACAAACGTGTAATATCGCGTTTCGAATCAATGAGGACAACAGGCAAACAGTCAAAACGTTATTGACTGGCTATGGCTTGCGTGTCCAGTTTGATTAAATTTTGTTTCATTTAAAAAATATATATATAAAAAAAACCAACGAAAAAGATAGATTCCTTGTTCATTCATGATAAAAATAAAACACTGTCAAGAATTTGAAAATTATGACCTTTCCAAAAGAAGAAGTCTTGAAGTGAGATTCGAACCAGGAATTGTCATCTGGAACCCGCGATCACAATTGCCCTAACTGCCGGCAGCAAACTTTTTGTTTTATTTGTGGTCAAACAGGACAAATCTAAAATCTCCAGCCTTTGATATCTTGCCAACTTCATGGGCATTTAAAAACAAGCATCATTGATTACTATTCACATTTCTATCAAAACTTCAAGCTCATTTGATTATGTGCAGTGGCGATTGTTACCTTTATAAAGTTTTTCATTTTGTATACACAGGAAGATCAGATGAATACAATTATTGACTGATAATGACTAATCATAACTAGTTCAATACTTATTTAACTCCAGAGTACCAATGATGAAAACAGACTAAACAACCAATGCACTCACAGTTGATTTCTTTCAACTTGTGATTGTAGTCCACTTTAAACTTTAAATACTCATGCATAAAAGGCACAAAAAAAACCAGGTTTGTCTCAGAAAGCCAAACGCAGAATTTTTTCAATTGGCATTTCAAGTCATCACTTTTAAAAAAAGTTTTTTTAGGTTTGTGAGACTTTTTTAAAGTCAAATTGGGGCCAAAAAGTTTTGATTTTTTTTAGGTCATTCATGGTCACAAAAAAGTGGCCTGTATAAAATGAAGAAAAAAGGAATATTTGTACTACATTTCGCATAGCTTTTTATTTTTCCAGTTTCCTCTGAGACAAACTTGTTTTTTTATTTGGCTATTAAAGTTGAGTGAATTACGAAAATGTTCATTGGGTTATTCCATTTATTAATGGTACACCCCCTATAGAAGGCAAGCATTTTTTTACTGAAAATTTTGGGAATTCCCACTGCAAAATTGTGTTGCCTTCTATAGGGGTGTGACCAAAACTGCTTCAAAAATTGGGAATTCCCAGGTTGTTTTTTGTTTTTAAAATTGGGAATTCCCATGCCTTCTATAGGGGTGTGAGGCATGCATTTTATTTTTTGGGAATTCCCAGGTTCCATTTTGTTTTTAAAATTGGGAATTCCCATGCCTTCTATAGGGATGTGAGGCATGCAATTTATTTTTTGGGAATTCCCAGGCTGCTTTTTGTTTTAAAAATTGGGAATTCCCATGCCTTCTATAGGGGTATTGTACTTTTTTGGTGTTGGTGGGTGGGGAGGGGGTGGGGAGGGGGTGGGGGGGGGGAACATAGTGCAGAGTTGAGAGGGTGTGGCTTACACATTGAAGTGGCAAGGATGTGTGGACAAAACCACGGTGTAATTTGGTGAGGATAGTGCAAATCAGTGAGTGTGTGGGGGTGCGTTTGTTAACTTATTTCTCCATTAGTTTTGATCAAAGTGGCGCCTAATTTGCATGTAAGATAGAGGAAATAACGGGACGTGTGATTTTTAAGTATATTCCAGTGAAATTGGTCAACAATTGGCTCCAAAAAACCGGAATAAAACCTCTCGAATTTTGCTCACAAATGCCACTAGAAGTGCACGATTTTGTGCGTTGCGCGTACTATCGCGTAATCATATACCGTGTGGTAACGCGTCGCGTACATGTTTGTGGAAGGGCTCACTGCCGCGGCATTACGCACTCCTACACATGGCACATAAGCCACACGGGAAATGGTTATAGGCCTGTTGGTTATGGGTTATGGTGTCATGTCGGGTGGGGGTAAAACCACGGAAAATGGTTTAGAATAGGCATAGGGTTATCATGGTTATAGTGATGTGGTACAAGTAGCGTTAAGTGAGGGTTGATAGAGCAACCTGATCTCTTTACTTTAAATTGGCATGCCAAACAATTCAAGGGACCGAGGGTTAATGAAGTAGCCACAGGAAATGGTTTAGGAGGGTTATGATTATAAATCAATCTGGTTGGTGTGAGGGGGGAGGGGAGCGGTGTAGGGGATTTATGTGGTTCGTGTGGTTTGAGAGGTAGTGGTTAATTAAGTAGCCACAGTAAATGGTTCAGGAGGGTTATGATTATAAATCAAACTGGTTTGAGTGGGTGGGTGGGTGGGTGGGGGGGGGGGGGGGTGTAGGGGGTTTATGTAGATTCAGAGCCTAGGTAATGTGGCATTACCATCTAGCGGGAACGTGAGGGTACGCCGCTAGTAAAAATAGTAATGACTAATACCGCTACAAATAGCCTCGGCATAAAAATATATATTTAAAAACCTTGTTTTTTACGTTCAAGAGCGTGGTATAAAGGGAAAACCAATTCAACCTTGTTCATAGTTCTCCAATAATGCCTACATGATATTTGGCATATTTATTTATAAAACAGCCAACAAACAAGCAAAATACCAAATTCACAAAGATTCCCATCTCCAGTATATATAGAATAACAGTGATACTAATCGTTATACGGTATGTTACATAATATTGCTATCTTCAGTAGATAGCAAACAAATGGAATGGATAACATGCTTTCTTCAGTATAACATGATCGCAATGTTATCTATCTATAGATAAAATGGCTACCGTAATATTAGTGTAAAATAATTCAAATCTTAACCGAAATCAACCCATGCATCAAGCTTCGTGCAGACACATACCTGATGCATATGGAACCAAAACAACTGAAACTTTAGTGCAAACCTTAAGGATGGTTAATACAAATTAAACAAAAGCTCTGGATTCCATTAAAAATATGATAGCTATTGTGCGCACAGCACCAAGACGCTCTCCATAGACTTTACTGTTAGGAAAGGCTTACTTAAATGGCTCTAGTTTCTAAATTAGCGCTAAAATCTCAATGACATTTTGATATGTTTTACTCACAAGGGTAATCTACAACATATCTGAATATGAAGGCAACTTTCTCGTGCACTTTTTTTGATATAAGCCGCCGCATAACAACTTAGTGATATGCCTACCTAAATTCGGTCTCCGGTCTGGATATTACCGCATGTGTAAATCGGTCCGTGAAATTAAAATTGACCTCAAATCACCTAGTTAAAATGTCAGAACATCAACTACACATTTCAAACACAACATATTATTGAAAATTTATATCATAAACCGTCAAAAAATAACTCTCTTTCGCGCCCGATAGGAACTATTGTCGTACTCAACTATGATTGATCGCGACGATAGCGTGTCGCGATACCTATTTAGGTATGTGCTCCCTTATAGAGCACAAATTTGCTCAAAATCATTCAAAATTGATCAACTTTTTCAGCGTGACATTTTGAACAAACTAGCCAAATAAAATTACAATTGAACAATCCGTTTTTGATGATGATATGATCTGATCACGGAGGCCGCATCTTCCGTAAAATCACTATTATTTTCCGTTTTTTGACTCTAGACGCGGCACGCTTTGACTTGTTAGGCCTACACTCACGAAATTCAAACTTTTTGACTCAAATCCAACTGATTTTGATTTCGATCAGTCTCTGATTATGTCGACCTAACCCACCTATAACACATCAACTGAAATAACGCCGTGTTTTTGTTTAAAAAAGAGCAACCACACACCCCCCCTGTTTTTTAAACCGGACAAAGTTGGCCTATGCCATAAATACACTGCCCAGTAGATATCAAAACGCATAGATTTGGGTGAAACCCGACTTTTATTTATTGCATTGTGTAATACACCTACACTGGATCGGAGCACGCGGGAGATCGGGAACCTGGCGCTTATAGAGCACAAATTTGCTCAAAATCATTCAAAATTGATATCAACTTTTTCAGCGTGAAATTTTGAACAAACTAGCCAAATAAAATTACAATTGAACAATCCGTTTTTGAAATATGATCTGATCACGGAGGCCGCATCTTCCGTAAAATCACTATTATTTTCCGTTTTTTGACTCTAGACGCGGCACGCTTTGACTTGTTAGGCCTACACTCACGAAATTCAAACTTTTAGACTCAAATCCAACTGATTTTGATTTCGATCAGTCTCTGATTATGTCGACCTAACCCACCTATAACACATCAACTGAAATAACGTCGTGTTTTTGTTTAAAAAAGAGCAACCACACCCCCCCTGTTTTTTAAACCGGACAAAGTTGGCCTATGCCATAAATACACTGCCCAGTAGATATCAAAACGCATAGATTTGGGTGAAACCCGACTTTTCTTTATTGCATTGTGTAATACACCTACACTGGATCGGAGCACGCGGGAGATCGGGAACCTGGCGCTATAAGGGAGCACAGCACCAAGACGCTCTCTCCATAGACTTTACTGTTAGGAAAGGCTTACTTAAATGGCTCTAGTTTCTAAATTAGCGCTAAAATTTCAATGACATTTTGATATGTTTTACTCACAAGGGTAATCTACAATATATCTGAATATGAAGGCAACTTTCTCGTGCTTTTTTTTTATATAAGCCGCCGCATAACAACGTAGTGATATGCCTACCTAAATTCGGTTTACGTTCTGGATATTACCGCATGTGTAAATCGGTCCGTGAAATTAAAATTGACCTCAAATCACCTAGTTAAAATGTCAGAACATCAACTACACATTTCAAACACAACATATTAGTGAAAAATTATATCATAAACCGTCAAAAAATAACTCTCTTTCCCGCCCGATAGGAACTATTGTCGTACTCAACTTTGATTGATCGCGACGATAGCGTGTCGCGATACCTATTTAGGTATGTGCTCCCTATATAGCACAAATTTGCTCAAAATCATTCAAAATTGACCAACTTTTTCAGCGTGACATTTTGAACAAACTAGCCAAATAAAATTACAATTGAACAATCCGTTTTTGATGATGATATGATCTGATCACGGAGGCCGCATCTTCCGTAAAATCACTATTATTTTCCGTTTTTTGACTCTAGACGCGGCACGCTTTGACTTGTTAGGCCTACACTCACGAAATTCAAACTTTTTGACTCAAATCCAACTGATTTTGATTTCGATCAGTCTCTGATTATGTCGACCTAACCCACCTACAGTCCAGGCAAACGCTTCTTCGGGACGCCACTGTGATCCCAATCGAGCTCAATTTACGTCCCGATCGGGCTCGTAAAGGTCACATTTGACCGGAAATAGGCCACAATGGCACGCTGCATAACGGCGACGCTACACGAAAGTCTATGGCGAGACGGGATACTTTACCGGAAGTGACACGATATGCTAGCTAATCCGGAAAAGTGCCCAGTCGACTTTAGTCTACTATGTTCTTTAGTATTTCTAGCATAAACTGACCAAAGGATTTTATTATTCACCTGCAAAAAATGGAAATATTTTAGTTTATAAAGTCATCGGTCGTGTCTACATTTACACTTTAGTCTACTCGTCCAGTCGCCCAATTTATTTTGCATCATCAGACCAGACACAGCCGGTCGCCGTTTTCAATCGTCACCGTTTTTCGTAAATATATTATATTGTCATGCATTGTCATGTGGCTTTATTTTTCTGTATCATCGATCTCATACGTAACCAAAGAAAATTGAATTAATTCACCAACTAACTAATGCTATTTAGGCTCATTTTCCAAATGTTGACATTTGACAAAAAATCCTTGTGATTTCTATGCTAGAGTCGGGAGGACAGGTTTTAGTATGTTCATAAAAATTTGAAAATAAAAGTATCTCTTTGAAAATGGAATACATGGAAACCAAGTACTTTACAATAAAGAATGAAGGTTCAACCATGTCTACAGGATGAATAATGAAATATTGCCTCATATTGCTGAAAACTGTTCAAGTTATGCAAATTTTAAACCATTTTAGGTATAAAAAGGTTTACTTTCATGATGCCCAATTGTTTGTGTTGGATTATTCAGACATCAGTAAATACATCCCAGCCCACTTCGTACTACATCGCTGGATTTAAGAGGTAAACATGGAGTTTTTCACATATTTTGGCTACCAAATGTTTAAAAAAATGTCGCCCTCTGTAGTCAATGATATGCACATCCCCATCTTTGCGAATGAAATTTTTTCGTCAAATTGATTGGGGATTGACTTTTTTGTATCATCGATCTTATACGTAACCAAAAAACATTGAATTATTTAACCAAATAATGCTATTTGGGCTCATTTTCCAAATTTTGACATTTGTCAGTCAGGCCCAACTCAGCCCAAGCATTAAAAAAACCTACGATTTCTTTGCGAACGTCATTTTTGTCGTTAAATTGACTGCGGCTTGACTTTTTTGTATCATCGATCTTATATGTAACCAAAAAGTATTGAATTATTTAAGCAAAAATGCTATTTGGGGTCATTTTCCAAATTTCGACATTTGTCTGTCAGGCCTGAGCATTAAAAAAAAACCTACGATTTCTTTGCGAACGTCATTTTTGTCGTTAAATTGATTGCGGCTTGACTTTTTTGTATCATCGATCTTATACGTAACCAAAAAACATTGAATTATTTAACCAAATAATGCTATTTGGGCTCATTTTCTAAATTTTGACATTTGTCGTTCAGGCCCAACTCAGCCCAAGCATTAAAAAAAAAAACTACGATTTCTTTGCGAACGTCATTTTTGTCGTTAAATTGACTGCGGCTTGACTTTTTTGTATCATCGATCTTATATGTAACCAAAAAACATTGAATTATTTAAGCAAATAATGCTATTTGGGGTCATTTTCCAAATTTCGACATTTATCGGTCAGGCCTGAGCATTAAAAAAAAAAACCTACGATTTCTTTGCGAACGTCATTTTTGTCGTTAAATTGATTGCGGCTTGACTTTTTTGTATCATCGATCTTATATGTAACGAAAAAACATTGAATTATTTAAGCAAATAATGCTATTTGTGGTCATTTTCCAAATTTCGACATTTGTCAGTCAGGCCTGAGCATTAAAAAAAAAAACTACTATTTTTTTTCTCGAGCGTCATTTTTGTCGTTAAATTGATTGCGGCTTGACTTTCTCGTATCATCGATCTTACACGTAACCAAAAAACATTGAATTATTTAACCAAATAATGCTATTTGGGCTCATTTTCTAAATTTTGACATTTGTCGTTCAGGCCCAACTCAGCCCAAGCATTAAACAAAAACCTACGATTTCTTTGCGAACGTCATTTTTGTCGTTAAATTGACTGCGGCTTGACTTTTTTGTATCATCGATCTTATATGTAACCAAAAAACATTGAATTATTTAAGCAAATAATGCTATTTGGGGTCATTTTCCAAATTTCGACATTTATCGGTCAGGCCTGAGCATTAAAAAAAAACCCTACAATTTCTTTGCGAACGTCATTTTTGTCGTTAAATTGATTGCGGCTTGACTTTTTTGTATCATCGATCTTATATGTAACGAAAAAACATTGAATTATTTAAGCAAATAATGCTATTTGTGGTCATTTTCCAAATTTCGACATTTGTCAGTCAGGCCTGAGCATTAAAAAAAAAAACTACGATTTTTTTTCTCGAGCGTCATTTTTGTCGTTAAATTGATTGCGGCTTGACTTTCTCGTATCATCGATCTTACACGTAACCAAAAAACATTGAATTATTTAACCAAATAATGCTATTTGGTGTCATTTTCCAAATTTTGATATTTGTAGGTCAGGCCTGAGCATATTACAAAAAAACCTACGATTTCTTTGTGAACGACATTTCTGTCATTCAATGTCATAACATTGATTGTGGCTTGACTTTTTTGTTTCATAAATCTCATAGGTAACTCAAAATATGATAAAACAACGAAATGCAACAATTAATGGACATTTTTGAGCCAAACTACTGGCATGTTAACTGTTACAAGTGTAAGTGAATGGGGTAGCTCATGGAGTCATGCAGTAACATGTAAGACGAATGATCGAATCTTGGACATAAAATGATAAATAAATTATCACACTAGACTGTTATAGTGCACATTTTTGACTACTGGTCTCATCCCGGTGGATTGAATGATTTTTTATATCCATATCTGTTTTGAATCGACTACGAAAACTATCGCCACCAGTCATTCAATGCATCGGGAGACTGCCGAATTATGCGTCAATCGAAAGCAAAAACACATTTTACGCAAATGTGATTTATCCACTAAACTAGCTTTTAATTGACCTCTTTTGTCGGTTTAAAGAGATTTTAAACCAAGTTAGCAAAGGGTTGATAGTCTAAACATGCTTAATAAAGTCGTTCATGACTTTTGCTGTTTCAGTTTAGTTCAGTTTTAACTGGAAAACCGATACGAAGGTTTTTAGTATAAAAAAAAACGGCTGCAAAAAAAGACTATACCAGTTTGACCTCTACGAAATGGCAGCTTACATATGCCAAACTGATCGTTTCTGAGCATGCGCATTGCTAAATATGGGCCCGTTCGGGCTCAGAAATACTTCCCGATTGGGATCATTACTGCATCCCGAATTAGCGTTTGCCTGGACTGACCTATAACACATCAACTGAAATAACGCCGTGTTTTTGTTTAAAAAAGAGCAACCACACACCCCCCCTGTTTTTTAAACCGGACAAAGTTGGCCTATGCCATAAATACACTGCCCAGTAGATATCAAAACGCATAGATTTGGGTGAAACCCGACTTTTATTTATTGCATTGTGTAATACACCTACACTGGATCGGAGCACGCGGGAGATCGGGAACCTGGCGCTTATAGAGCACAAATTTGCTCAAAATCATTCAAAATTGATATCAACTTTTTCAGCGTGAAATTTTGAACAAACTAGCCAAATAAAATTACAATTGAACAATCCGTTTTTGAAATATGATCTGATCACGGAGGCCGCATCTTCCGTAAAATCACTATTATTTTCCGTTTTTTGACTCTAGACGCGGCACGCTTTGACTTGTTAGGCCTACACTCACGAAATTCAAACTTTTAGACTCAAATCCAACTGATTTTGATTTCGATCAGTCTCTGATTATGTCGACCTAACCCACCTATAACACATCAACTGAAATAACGTCGTGTTTTTGTTTAAAAAAGAGCAACCACACCCCCCCTGTTTTTTAAACCGGACAAAGTTGGCCTATGCCATAAATACACTGCACAGTAGATATCAAAACGCATAGATTTGGGTGAAACCCGACTTTTCTTTATTGCATTGTGTAATACACCTACACTGGATCGGAGCACGCGGGAGATCGGGAACCTGGCGCTATAAGGGAGCACAGCACCAAGACGCTCTCTCCATAGACTTTACTGTTAGGAAAGGCTTACTTAAATGGCTCTAGTTTCTAAATTAGCGCTAAAATTTCAATGACATTTTGATATGTTTTACTCACAAGGGTAATCTACAATATATCTGAATATGAAGGCAACTTTCTCGTGCTTTTTTTTTATATAAGCCGCCGCATAACAACGTAGTGATATGCCTACCTAAATTCGGTTTACGGTCTGGATATTACCGCATGTGTAAATCGGTCCGTGAAATTAAAATTGACCTCAAATCACCTAGTTAAAATGTCAGAACATCAACTACACATTTCAAACACAACATATTAGTGAAAAATTATATCATAAACCGTCAAAAAATAACTCTCTTTCCCGCCCGTTAGGAACTATTGTCGTACTCAACTTTGATTGATCGCGACGATAGCGTGTCGCGATACCTATTTAGGTATGTGCTCCCTATATAGCACAAATTTGCTCAAAATCATTTAAAATTGATATCAACTTTTTCAGCGTGAAATTTTGAACAAACTAGCCAAATAAAATTACAATTGAACAATCCGTTTTTGAAATATGATCTGATCACGGAGGCCGCATCTTCCGTAAAATCACTATTATTTTCCGTTTTTTGACTCTAGACGCGGCACGCTTTGACTTGTTAGGCCTACACTCACGAAATTCAAACTTTTTGACTCAAAAACAACTGATTTTGATTTCGATCAGTCTCTGATTATGTCGACCTAACCCACCTATAACACATCAACTGAAATAACGCCGTGTTTTTGTTTAAAAAAGAGCAACCACACCCCCCCCCCCTGTTTTTTAAACCGGACAAAGTTGGACTGTGCCATAAATACACTGCCCAGTAGAGGGAGCACGCAACTAATTCGCTCTCCATAGGCTTTACATACAAATGTCGGCCTATTAAAACCTCTCTATTTCAAAAATTCCACGGTCAATGTTTATGAAAATTTGCAATTTTATGCCATCAATGCTTATTTATAACATATCAGAATATAAAGAAAAGTTATCCGTCACATTTTTCAGTAAATGCCGCTGAATTTGGAGGTATTAATTTCATCACCTTTTTTTCAGTCCTCAGGCTAGGATGCACAGTGGCGGTAAATCGGCAGATAAAATTATAATAAAGCTCAAATCATCCTGTTTCTTTTACAAACTTCACGTACATATTCTACACAACACATACATGCAACATTCGAGAGGACAGCACCAGCTAATGTATCGATTTCGCACACTTTTTGTGCTTGATAGGAACTATTGCTGTACTCAATTTTTTGCCGGAAGTGGATTTCTAGACTGAATTAGTTGTGTGCGCCCTTTTTAAGAACACATGTTTGTTCAAAATCATATAAATCATATACCATTGTTTTCATTGTTAAATTTTAAGTATAAATGCAAAATCTTATAGAATTTTGCATCCCGTTTTAGAGATGTGGTCATTTGAAACAGCGTATCGCCATATGTAAATTTGTATTTTTCGCGTGTTTTTTTAAAACTATCTACGTGCCGCGTGGAGTGCACACGAAGTACTGTCTTCAGTAGATAGCATCCCGTGCATTGGCAAGTTTTGTGATTTTATACTGTATGAAGTCATTGAAACTTTTCAAAAAATGAACAATATAAGAATATAAACACATTTGGCCGAAAGGATAAGCATTTTAAGTGATAAATTACTCTGTCGACATAATGCAATTCGCCTAAATCTAGTAAATGTCGATATCCGCGATAGCTATCGTCCGTCACCCTTTGATCGAGTTGTCAAACGGTGTTGGGCGGACATCATCAGACAGAAATTTACTACATTTGTTGCAGCACTATGATGATTAAAGAAACTTTTAATCTTATAGACCTCTACACCATATCTGAGTCGAAAGCTCCCCTCCCCCCCCCCCCCCCCCCCCCCCGTATTTCAAATAATGTCGCATTTTCCTATTAATAAAAGGCGGGTTTACGTTTTTATACTGCAAAAATATGAATTTTTGTGAAACCAAAACATAGTTTTAATCAAAAAGAAGTCGAATATATTCAATTTCCCTACATCCAACTTCTTTTTATAATGGTCCGTTGTCTATCTCATGGGCAAAATGGGGAAAAAAAGTAAAGAAATTTGGCTCACATGGGTTCTTTGAAGTAGGCCTACGGCCCTTATTTGCGAGTTTGTGATTAAAAAACCGCCCAAGACTGCATGTAATTTTGTTGGTACTCGTTAATTTTCAACGCATTGACCATGCACATTCCCTCGGCGAGTGAAACCACCGGGAACTAGGGATGTGCGCTTCAAGGGAGCACGCAACTAATTCGCTCTCCATAGGCTTTACATACAAATGTCGGCCTATTAAAACCTCTCTATTTCAAAAATTCCACGGTCAATGTTTGTGAAAATTTGCAATTTTATGCCATCAATGCTTATTTATAACATATCAGAATATAAAGAAAAGTTATCCGTCACATTTTTCAGTAAATGCCGCTGAATTTGGAGGTATTAATTTCATCACCTTTTTTTCAGTCCTCAGGCTGGGATGCACAGTGGCGGTAAATCGGCAGATAAAATTATAATAAAACTCAAATCATCCTGTTTCTTTTACAAACTTCACGTACATATTCTACACAACACATACATGCAACATTCGAGAGGACAGCACCAGCTAATGTATCGATTTCGCACACTTTTTGTGCTTGATAGGAACTATTGCTGTACTCAATTTTTTGCCGGAAGTGGATTTCTAGACTGAATTAGTTGTGTGCGCCCTAGATATCAAAACGCATAGATTTGGGTGAAACCCGACTTTTATTTATTGCATTGTGTAATATAATACACCTACACTGGATCGGAGCACGCGGGAGATCGGGAACCTGGCGCTTATAGAGCACAAATTTGCTCAAAATCATTCAAAATTAATATCAACTTTTTCAGCGTGAAATTTTGAACAAACTAGCCAAATAAAATTACAATTGAACAATCCGTTTTTGAAATATGATCTGATCACGGAGGCCGCATCTTCCGTAAAATCACTATTATTTTCCGTTTTTTGACTCTAGACGCGGCACGCTTTGACTTGTTAGGCCTACACTCACGAAATTCAAACTTTTAGACTCAAATCCAACTGATTTTGATTTCGATCAGTCTCTGATTATGTCGACCTAACCCACCTATAACACATCAACTGAAATAACGCCGTGTTTTTGTTTAAAAAAGAGCAACCACACCCCCCCCCCCCCCACTGTTTTTTAAACCGGACAAAGTTGGCCTATGCCATAAATACACTGCCCAGTAGATATCAAAACGCATAGATTTGGGTGAAACCCGACTTTTATTTATTGCATTGTGTAATACACCTACACTGGATCGGAGCACGCGGGAGATCGGGAACCTGGCGCTATAAGGGAGCACAGCACCAAGACGCTCTCTCCATAGACTTTACTGTTAGGAAAGGCTTACTTAAATGGCTCTAGTTTCTAAATTAGCGCTAAAATTTCAATGAAATTTTGATATGTTTTACTCACAAGGGTAATCTACAACATATCTGAATATGAAGGCAATTTCTCGTGCACTTTTTTGATATAAGCCGCCGCATAACAACGTAGTGATATGCCTACCTAAATTCGGTCTCTGGTCTGGATATTACCGCATGTGTAAATCGGTCCGTGAAATTAAAATTGACCTCAAATCACCTAGTTAAAATGTCAGAACATCAACTACACATTTCAAACACAACATATTAGTGAAAAATTATATCATAAACCGTCAAAAAATAACTCTCTTTCCCGCCCGATAGGAACTATTGTCGTACTCAACTTTGATTGATCGCGACGATAGCGTGTCGCGATACCTATTTAGGTATGTGCTCCCTATAGAGCACAAATTTGCTCAAAATCATTCAAAATTGATATCAACTTTTTCAGCGTGAAATTTTGAACAAACTAGCCAAATAAAATTACAATTGAACAATCCTTTTTTGAAATATGATCTGATCACGGAGGCCGCATCTTCCGTAAAATCACTATTATTTTCCGTTTTTTGACTCTAGACGCGGCACGCTTTGACTTGTTAGGCCTACACTCACGAAATTCAAACTTTTTGACTCAAATCCAACTGATTTTGATTTCGATCAGTCTCTGATTATGTCGACCTAACCCACCTATAACACATCAACTGAAATAACGCCGTGTTTTTGTTTAAAAAAGAGCAACCACACACCCCCCCCTGTTTTTTTAAACCGGACAAAGTTGGCCTATGCCATAAATACACTGCCCAGTAGATATCAAAACGCATAAATTTGGGTGAAACCCGACTTTTATTTATTGCATTGTGTAATACACCTACACTGGATCGGAGCACGCGGGAGATCGGGAACCTGGCGCTATAAGGGAGCACAGCACCAAGACGCTCTCCATAGACTTTACTGTTAGGAAAGGCTTACTTAAATGGCTCTAGTTTCTAAATTAGCGCTAAAAATTCAATGAAATTTTGATATGTTTTACTCACAAGGGTAATCTACAACATATCTGAATATGAAGGCAACTTTCTCGTGCACTTTTTTGATATAAGCCGCCGCATAACAACGTAGTGATATGCCTACCTAAATTCGGTCTCCGGTCTGGATATTACCGCATGTGTAAATCGGTCCGTGAAATTAAAATTGACCTCAAATCACCTAGTTAAAATATCAGAACATCAACTACACATTTCAAACACAACATATTAGTGAAAAATTATATCATAAACGTCAAAAAATAACTCTCTTTCCCGCCCGATAGGAACTATTGTCGTACTCAACTTTGATTGATCGCGACGATAGCGTGTCGCGATACCTATTTAGGTTTGTGCTCCCTATAGAGCACAAATTTGCTCAAAATCATTCAAAATTGATATCAACTTTTTCAGCGTGAAATTTTGAACAAACTAGCCAAATAAAATTACAATTGAACAATCCGTTTTTGAAATATGATCTGATCACGGAGGCCGCATCTTCCGTAAAATCACTATTATTTTCCGTGTTTTGACTCTAGACGCGGCACGCTTTGACTTGTTAGGCCTACACTCACGAAATTCAAACTTTTTGACTCAAATCCAACTGATTTTGATTTCGATCAGTCTCTGATTATGTCGACCTAACCCACCTATAACACATCAACTGAAATAACGCCGTGTTTTTGTTTAAAAAAGAGCAACCACACCCCCCCCCCCCCCCTGTTTTTTAAACCGGACAAAGTTGGCCTATGCCATAAATACACTGCCCAGTAGATATCAAAACGCATAGATTTGGGTGAAACCCGACTTTTATTTATTGCATTGTGTAATACACCTACACTGGATCGGAGCACGCGGGAGATCGGGAACCTGGCGCTATAAGGGAGCACAGCACCAAGACGCTCTCCATAGACTTTACTGTTAGGAAAGGCTTACTTAAATGGCTCTAGTTTCTAAATTAGCGCTAAAAATTCAATGAAATTTTAATATGTTTTACTCACAAGGGTAATCTACAACATATCTGAATATGAAGGCAACTTTCTCGTGCACTTTTTTGATATAAGCCGCCGCATAACAACGTAGTGATATGCCTACCTAAATTCGGTCTCCGGTCTGGATATTACCGCATGTGTAAATCGGTCCGTGAAATTAAAATTGACCTCAAATCACCTAGTTAAAATATCAGAACATCAACTACACATTTCAAACACAACATATTAGTGAAAAATTATATCATGAACCGTCAAAAAATAACTCTCTTTCCCGCCCGATAGGAACTATTGTCGTACTCAACTTTGATTGATCGCGACGATAGCGTGTCGCGATACCTATTTAGGTATGTGCTCCCTATAGAGTACAAATTTGCTCAAAATCAACTTGTTAGGCCTACACTCACGAAATTCAAACTTTTTGACTCAAATCCAACTGATTTTGATTTCGATCAGTCTCTGATTATGTCGACCTAACCCACCTATAACACATCAATTGAAATAACGCCGTGTTTTTGTTTAAAAAAGAGCAACCACACCAGCGTTCGAAATAAGAAAAATAAATTGGTCATCCACCGGATAACCTAGGTTGGGATTTTGGTCATCCGTCAATATTTTTTGTTATCCGCATTTTTTTTTCAGAGACAAGCTCCAAAATCACATGTTAAGCGAGTCTTCATATATACACATACATATATAAATTATATTTTGTTTTATATATATTATACACATGACGACATTAACTCCACATTAACCTCTATGCTCCACAGCAACTTTCTCTTTATTTTACAATATCCTCTCTTTTAACTGCTATTTTTCTTCAGTCACGTTCTTTCAGTACGTTCTATCAATAGGACGACCACCTGTAAGCCCTGAAATGCATTATAATGGTCCTCTCCCTCACTCGTATCTCCCGACTCCATTGGATCTGTATCCAGGTCATCCTCATCTGACTCAGCATCAAGTTTCACAACTGCAGGGTCAGTGTCGTCCGTTGTGTCAGTGTCATCCTCATTTACAGCTTCTAATGCATCCTGATCCGAATGATACTCTTCTTCACTCTTATATCCTGACTCCATTGGATCTGTATCCAGGTCATCCTCATCTGACTCAACCTCAAGTTTCACAACTGCAGCTGCAGGGTCGGTGTCGTCAGCTAGGCCAGTGTCATCCTCATTTGCAGCTTCTAGGGTTGGTTCATTCGCGACCATGACTTGTTCTTTCAGTACGTCTCTCAATAGGACGGTCAGGTCTATAGCCTTTAATGCATCCTGGTAATCCTCTTCTTCACTTTCATCTCCCATCATTTTGGTCATCCGCCGGATGATCGGCCAAGAAAAACTGGTCATCCGCCGGTAGATTTGGTCATTTCGGATGACCGGATGGCCGCTATTTCGAACGCTGAACCACACACCCCCCCCCCTGTTTTTTAAACCGGACAAAGTTGGCCTATGCCATAAATACACTGCCCAGTAGATATCAAAACGCATAGATTTGGGTGAAACCCGACTTTTATTTATTGCATTGTGTAATACACCTACACTGGATCGGAGCACGCGGGAGATCGGGAACCTGGCGCTATAAGGGAGCACAGCACCAAGACGCTCTCCATAGACTTTACTGTTAGGAAAGGCTTACTTAAATGGCTCTAGTTTCTAAATTAGCGCTAAAAATGCAATGACATTTTGATATGTTTTACTCACAAGGGTAATCTACAACATATCTGAATATGAAGGCAACTTTCTCGTGCACTTTTTTGATATAAGCCGCCGCATAACAACGTAGTGATATGCCTACCTAAATTCGGTCTCCGGTCTGGATATTACCGCATGTGTAAATCGGTCCGTGAAATTAAAATTGACCTCAAATCACCTAGTTAAAATGTCAGAACATCAACTACACATTTCAAACACAACATATTAGTGAAAAATTATATCATAAACCGTCAATAAATAACTCTCTTTCCCGCCCGATAGGAACTATTGTCGTACTCAACTTTGATTGATCGCGACGATAGCGTGTCGCGATACCTATTTAGGTATGTGCTCCCTATGTGGTAAAATCGTTCCCTGACTGTGGTGGAGACCAGTGGCGTAGCATAATAGGGGCACGGTGGGCATGATTTCGGTGGGAAAAAAAGAAAGGGGAAGGTGGAAAAAAGGGAAGGAAGAAAAGAAAAAGGGGAAGGGAAGAGGAAAAGAAAGGGGAAGGAAGAAAAGACTAGAAAGGAAGAGGAAAGAAAGTCCCCAAAAAATAAATGTTTATCATCAGTGGTTTGTTCGGATCGGGAATCGTTAGGCGCAGCCGGGGGTGGGGGTCAGATGATAGTGCGGCGGCCGCGCAAAATCATAGTTGCAAGACCCTTGGTATCTTTTAAACACATCGTTAACACGAAAATGCGTCCCGGGATCCGCCGCGGTATTTCTTAAAGCCGTATATTGGCAATTATATTTAATCAGTGCCATATTTCAGAGAAATAACCCGATTTGTTTTCAAGATTAGATCAAATTCCAATGTTTAATTGAACAACATAATTTGTGACAAAAAGAAAAAGAGGGGAAGGGGAGAGAGACGGAGAGAGAGCATGGGTATTTGCCAAAGTAAAAGGTCTACCGTTTACATGTCACAGTTGGCAAAATAACACGGCTATTGCCGTGTCGCAAAAAATAGGTCCAAAATAAGCTAAAAATCATGTTTAGTGGACTAATTTCAAAAGTATACATCAGATCGCACCAAATGTGTTTGCAAATTGAAACAAATTTTCATAACAGTTTCCAGTGGAGACTGTCGTTAAATCCTTCATATTGGTCAAATGCTTGCAAATCCCTCAGATGAATATCTGAAAGATGTAAACGAATGAATATTTAAATTCACGTGGAATGGAAAAGCTGATATAATGAACATACTAAAATGTGGCCAAGTAATACAGGACCACCATTTCGGAAGAGTAAATTTACCATATGTAATATCACATTTGAAAGATTTGAATAATAAATTAGCTAAGACGTATTGAGTACGGAGATCAAAAATGGGTTTACTTTTTCACATCTTTCTTTTGCAAGATTTTGCCAAAAAAATGACATATTCAAATTTAGAATAAACGGATGGGGTAAAATAAGCAGTTAGATATAAAACTGGATTATAACTCTTATACAAGAAATTATTTGTGGTGGAATGATAACATTTAATAGTTGGAACCAATCGGTGAGATATTTATACACATCTGTATGATGAACGAGTATAAATTGTTAGTAGGCCTATACATTGATTTATTCAAACCTATGGTGTATGAACCACTTTCAGGATAAAAAAGGATTGTAAACTGTTTTATAAACTAATGTTAACGTGGTTAACAATGTAAACACAACATAAACAAATTACAATCAACGAAAAAGACTGACGAAATAAATGCTGCCAATCTATGCAAGTCACAGATACAAAAACTTCATATTTGTTTCAGTTCAAAGTGATAAATAACATACTAGCTACTAAATAGTCATTGCTCTTTAAAATGAAAATCTTACTATAATTTGCCGTATGTTGTATGTAGGGGTGTATGTATGTATGTATCCATAAAAGGCTCTCTCAGTTTGCAACTAAACGCCGTGAACTTTGCACTGATAAAAGATGATTATAATGTGAGTGTTATAAGCTATAAATGGCTGAAAACCGTACGCGTACAGAATTGACCGGGAAATCAAAGGCCTTTTCAGCCCGGCTTTTGAGACTATTTCTACGGGCTGCTCTTTACATAACTGGGGCGCGGAGGGGATAACTGGGGCGGAGGGGGGGGGGGGGGGGTGCTTGTTTTTGTGTGTCAGTTCTTCATTAAAACCTTTGATTTGTGTGTAGACCCAAGATGATATCCATGATAGATCAACATGGAATCGTTCACACTATGTCCCTAATATTGCATGAACTCTTGTTCAGGGATTGCACACCCCCACATATCTACACACAAATCAAAGGTTTAAATGCATATTAACTGACACAAAAACAAACACCTCCATCTCGGCATCACTGGCATACTAAAATTATATGATGCTATTTTACTTTTTATATACAATTTTTTCCAACAATATTTTGTAATTAAGTCATTGGTATATAGTAGATGAAGAATAGTTTCAATTTTTTAGTTGCAGAAGCAGCATTGGTTATTATCTTTTACTAGCCGGACGCCCGTCCTTCGGACGGGCTCTCCCGCTACTGAGTAGGGCCTACCAGATAAAAAATGAAAAATGTTACAAAATGAAACAACACATAAGTGTTGGCAAATTTATGACGAAACACATAGGAGTGGCATATCCGTTACTCAATTTAGCATCACATTTCGTCATTAACCCCCAGCCTCACAGTGTATTTCTCCAATATTTGCCGAGTGCGTGGGTGTAGTGCGTGTGAGCGTTTATTTTGCATGGCGCACTGCGACGCGATATGTGTTACGCGCCGACTGCATGGTTAAAGTGTACGCGTAGAGAAAACAAACATGGCCCGTAGATATAGTCTCAAAAGCCGGGCTGAAAAGGCTTTGGATTTCCCGCTTTTGCTTATATCTCGGTCAATTCTGTACGGTTTTCAGCCATTTATAGCTTATAACACTCACATTATAATCATCTTTTATCAGTGCAACGTTCACGGCGTATAGTTGCAAACTGAGAGAGCCTTTTATGGATACATACATACATACACACACACATACACCATACGGCAAATTATACGGTAAGACTAGCGGGACGCCCGTCCTTCGGACGGGCTCTCCCGCTAGGGAGTAGGGCCTACAAGAGAGAACACCTACAAAATGAAACAACACATAAGTGTTGGAAACATTTATAACAAAACACATAGGAATAGAACAATATTTAAAACATTTTTGTTTTAAATCAAAAGGTTTTGTTTTAATTCAAAAGTTTTCAAATTTCAATTATAAAATTTAACCCAAGCCCGCCCAAGCCCGTGGCATATTTCAACTCCAAGGCCTGAACCTTAACCATTTCCCGTACCCCGCCTAAACCGTGACCAACTCCCGTGGCGCAGCGTATTTCTCCAATATTTGCCCGCCCGCGTGTGTAGGGGTGCGTGGGTGTAGTGCGTGTGCGCGTTTATTTTGCATGGCACACTGCGACGCGTAGTGTTACGCGCGCCGACTGCATGGTTACAGTGGCGTACCGACCGGGGGGGCAGGGGGGGGGGCAAGTTGCCCCCCCTGGCTCCAAATACCGGGACGCTAAATTCCCAAGACCGGGTCGCTAAATTTGCATAAGGAAAAAAAATAGGGCCTAAAACACTGAGGAATTTGCATTATTTGTTAACTGTTGTGCTTTTTTGAGTCCAAAATGTTGTGACCGTGCGAAATTTTGTGACTGTGTGAAATTTTGTGACTGTGCGAAATTTTGTGACTGTGCGAAATTTTGTGACTGTGCGAAATTTTGTGACTATGCGAATTTTTTTGACCGTGCGAATTTTTTTTACCCCCCCCCCCCCCCCCCTTACGTGAAATTCACGAGTTGACTGACTGGGAAAAATTTGGGGCAACCTTTTACGAAAATTTACCGGAAAATTTACGCCACTACCGGGACGACATACTTCTGCCCCCCCCCCCTGGCTCACATGCCGCGGTACGCGCCTGCATGGTTACAGTGTGCGCATAGAGAAAAAATAAACATAATAGAGCTTATTACCGATGATCAATTTTGTTGAAAACAAAACAACATGGGATGTATTTTTAATTATTTTTTGTTTCTCGTGGGACACTCTTTTCCAACGCCCTGTATCTTACACAAATTAAATCTTAAATTCGCAAGAAAACTTAGTATTGTAAGAATTTGTACTTTTCACTTGACATATACGAATATTCCAAAAATGTTACATGTAGCATCATCACATTGCCTAAACCTGACTACTGGCCCGGTAACAAGCTGATTTTTGCACTTTTCGAGAAAAAAACGACTATAAGCCTACTCTGTGATAAATGGATAATAGCAAATGAAAAGAACTTTACAAATTACTTTTGATGGCTCTGAGAATCCGGGATTTTATGGCAGGTTGACGCGCACAATTCCATGACATTTTGTGGGCATCATGCTATTGTTCTCTGTGTAAATAAGAGCATGTGACCAATTTTACAATGATTTAGTCAATTCTTATGATGAGGAACTTTGTTGTTTGATGGATTAGGCCCCTTTGATTACCAGTGGCGGCACCACACAAGTGGGAGGGGAATTTCCCCTCGGTCACGATCCTCAGCCCTCCACCCCCAGTAAGCCTCCATTTTGTCCCCAAATAATCGAGAGAAAAACTTGGTCTGAAATCTTTTAATTCCGACCACTAAAAATTGAGCTAATTTCACGCAATTTTGACATTCAGAGATGAACTTTTTCGAGCTGATTTCAGTTAGGATTTTTGTTGCATAATATGTATACATTTTCTTTTGTCTCAGCCCTTTAGCTATCTTACCTCCAATTTCTCATGCATTTGTATTTGTTCTCGCACCTGTATTGGGCTATTCCAGATAATAATGACGCCCCCCCCCCCCCTCCACCCCCCTATAGAAGACATTGGAATTCCAGACTTTTTCCCACCAATTCCATACTTTTTTAAAGTTTGATCAGGAATTCCATACTTTTTTTTAAGTTTGATCTGGAATTCCATACTTTTTGAAGTTTGATCTGGATTTGTCCTCTATGGGGGGGGGGGGGGGGGGGGCTCATTATTAGGGGGGGTTATTGAGAAGGAGCAGGCGAGTGCTGGGAATTTTCTTTTTTTTAAAATTATTTTTATGGATTGTCAAAATGATGGGTTATATAAAATAGGTTTTCCCAGTTAGTTTAACACTTTATTCATTATATTTCATATCTCGTTAAGTTTGAATTCGTCCCAACATTTTGAAGGTTGCATTTGTTAAAGTAAATTTCGTCTTTGGTCAAGTATATTCATATTTTGCGCAATGAATTTCATTTAATGTTCATTTTATTTCGTCCTAACAAACACACTTCCATTTCGTCTGATACAACGGTAACCTACTAATGTATACATTTATTTCGTCTTTGATCAAATAGTTTCATATTCAGTTCACTTTATTTCGTCCCATGTGGAACGTCCTGCCTAGAAGCATGTAAAGTCCAGCTATAGGCCTATACGTTTTATATATATATATTTTTTTTTTTTCTTCTTCTTTCTTTCTTGTCATGCTTGTTCGCTGATATGAAATGTAGGTCTGTTCGGATCTGAATCAACAAGGTAAAAGAACACATGTCGGTGGTTCAAATCTAACCTGCAATAATATGTAGGCCTATTCTTCTAACACCTGACGAATATATGTGATAAAAGTATTAAAAATAATGAACAAAGACGAATTATATTTGTGCATAGACCCGCTACCCATCAGGTGATACGAATTCAATCCTTCCTTGACGAAAAGAAATGACCAATAAATTAAATTAAATGGTCATACTTTGAAATATAATGCTCATTGACGAAATTTATCAAACAAAATGCGTAAGTCAGATTTTGGGGACGAATTCTAACTTAACGAGATATGAAATATAATGAAAATAGTGTTAAACTAACTGGGAAAACCTATAATAGACTAACCAAAAGTTTGCACTTTTAAGTGACCAAATGTGTGGAAGCACAAACTTAATGTTACATAAAGTGCACTTTAAGTTTTAGGCATGCATCAATTGCAACCCCATCAAAATACAACTTTGTGAATTATATGATGCACCTTATTCTGTCAAAAAATTGATGCATGAATAGTATTTCCCAAATGTTTAAAATTCAGAATACACAGTATTGACATTTTTTTTATGTAGGCCTATACTCATTCAATAAAGTTCTACCTCCTCACTCATAACATAGCTACACATTTATAATAAAATATAATTGATGTCTGTTTCATGATCCAATCAAAGTTAGAGAGAGATTTTGGATTTTCGGAAAATTACCCTAAAGATAAACACATGGTGTTTTTTTCTCTCTTCGTATTGTACGATTTGATACAGATTTAAATAATGTGAATAGAAAAAATTGATGATTTCTGAATATAATACTGTATTATCATATTTTATAAATCAGATTGTAGGCAAAATTAACCTTTGAGGGCTAGCAAATGGCATAATATCAATTTGAATGTATTGCTACTTTTTTAAAACTTTATCATACTGGAATACTGCTATTCAGTCAAATTTTCATTGTTAAAGGTAGATGTTCCGATTGCTGGCCCGATTTTCAACTTGATGTTTTCTATTTTACATGAAAGGTCATCCTTATAATTGTCGCATTCCAAAGTTTGAGTTGCATAACTCCATGATGGTTCTATTTTTAGTAGCACAAGGTCACATACATTTGCCCATTGAGTTATACTCAAACTGATTTCAGCCTATAATTTCTAAATGGCACATTTCTGGTCCCTAAGATTTTACAGACATAATGAGAAAAATATGGGGATTCTCCTGATATCAAAATATCTTGATGTGAAAAAAAAATCATAGCCCCAAAAAAGTGATCGGGTCATATACCTTTAAAAGTCAAGCCACAGTGATGCATCAAACGTTAAATCTTAACATGATAGTTACTCAGAGTTTATAAAGATGTATAACAAGTTTGTTTCTTCCTTATATGTATTCAAAACAAGTTTTATAGTAACCAACCCCTCAGAACCATGACATGAAACAGTTTAAAAAGGGCCTCCTCCTTTTTTAGGTTCACAAAAGTGTATCGCTATTAATATAGGGCAATTTTGCACCTGAAATGGGAAAAAATGAAGAACAAAAAAGGGCCTCCATTTTAGGTATAGGATCACTAGGACTATTGAGTAATGGTGACTCGCTAGCATCTAGTGTGGTCCGCCCAAAACAGCATGAAAAACCGATAAGCTGTGGATAATGCACATTATCAGAGTAAAATTATGTGGATATGCAATAAAGGGTTGATATGTTGATCATAATGCATGCATCATCAAAATAGATAGTGGTAGGCCTTGATTAAACCTGTAGAATTACACGTGCGCATGGTGGTACATAAGTATAGATTAAGCTACGTCGGATAAAATAGCCTGACTAGTTTCGGATCTTCTGATAGTTAGAGTGAGATCCTCATCAGAGGCGGTAGAGGAAATAGATATTTAACAGATAGAGCAATGACATGACTAATTTGTCGTTTAAAAGCAGGCAAAGCAACAACATTATATTGGATATAGGCCTACTGATGTAGACATAATGTTGCATGCTGCTTAGCTTTCAAATTATGATGTTATCTAAATGAATGCTCGGACTGATGTGAATGATATCTATAGACTATCTACAAGATAGCCAGCATGTTGTCACGTGGTGCGTGCGTGGCTTTTATATTAGGCCGTGGCAACAGAGAATTCCAGTTACAACTGGTACTATGACGACGCATAAACAAATCGTTATTCTATTGTATTGCTTGAGTGGTCAAGTAAAACCGGTCTAAGTGATTGTTTGTCATATACGTCTTCAGACTAGGCCTACCAAACATGGCGGGCCTTGTTAGGTATAGAAGTCTGAATGACGATATAGCAAGTAATCATGGGTGGGTAAAGACCGTTGGTAAATAAAGTTAAATACTGACGTAAAACAAGCAATTGTTCGTATTGATGTTGATACAGAACAAGATATTATGATGTATTTGCGTAGACTTCGAGTTGAAGTTGTTATGATATATGAATTCAATTAGCATATTGATAAAATGCCGTGACTTTACGCAGGTTATCTGCAGATAGTATGTCAAAACAAACAGTACGTAACTATAACCAGGCAAATGGATATAGGCCATCCTTTACAATGTAATATAATAATAAATATTATTTATGATATAGATATGGATAGGCCTTGGTAGAATGCCGTGGTTAAATAGTCTTAAAATATTGAATATGTTGATGATATTCAGCTGTTAGGTTTATGACGAGGAGGGACTCGAAGCAATCTGTTTTATGTAGTAAATTGCCGATATCAGTAATTCTACACTGGTAGGCCCCAGTTTATGATAGTATAATATCTATGATGATGATGATGCATTATCGGGTTAATAGTATATTGGAATACTAGATCATTAAATAATAATAACATATCGGTACATTGCATGGGTATTGTAATTAGTAAATATGGCTGATAATGTAGTATCGGGTAATAGTATTTTGAATACTAGATAATCGGTTAGGCACGGAAGCATGGCTTCTATTGCGTAGCAGACTCCCAAACTCGAACATTTTTAGAAAAAAAACGATGAGCTGGGTGATAAAACAAAGTATAGGATCACTAGGACTATTGAGTAATGGTGACTCGCTAGCATCTAGTGTGGTCCGCCCAAAACAGCATGAAAAACCGATAAGCTGTGGATAATGCACATTATCAGAGTAAAATTATGTGGATATGCAATAAAGGGTTGATATGTTGATCATAATGCATGCATCATCAAAATAGATAGTGGTAGGCCTTGATTAAACCTGTAGAATTACACGTGCGCATGGTGGTACATAAGTATAGATTAAGCTACGTCGGATAAAATAGCCTGACTAGTTTCGGATCTTCTGATAGTTAGAGTGAGATCCTCATCAGAGGCGGTAGAGGAAATAGATATTTAACAGATAGAGCAATGACATGACTAATTTGTCGTTTAAAAGCAGGCAAAGCAACAACATTATATTGGATATAGGCCTACTGATGTAGACATAATGTTGCATGCTGCTTAGCTTTCAAATTATGATGTTATCTAAATGAATGCTCGGACTGATGTGAATGATATCTATAGACTATCTACAAGATAGCCAGCATGTTGTCACGTGGTGCGTGCGTGGCTTTTATATTAGGCCGTGGCAACAGAGAATTCCAGTTACAACTGGTACTATGACGACGCATAAACAAATCGTTATTCTATTGTATTGCTTGAGTGGTCAAGTAAAACCGGTCTAAGTGATTGTTTGTCATATACGTCTTCAGACTAGGCCTACCAAACATGGCGGGCCTTGTTAGGTATAGAAGTCTGAATGACGATATAGCAAGTAATCATGGGTGGGTAAAGACCGTTGGTAAATAAAGTTAAATACTGACGTAAAACAAGCAATTGTTCGTATTGATGTTGATACAGAACAAGATATTATGATGTATTTGCGTAGACTTCGAGTTGAAGTTGTTATGATATATGAATTCAATTAGCATATTGATAAAATGCCGTGACTTTACGCAGGTTATCTGCAGATAGTATGTCAAAACAAACAGTACGTAACTATAACCAGGCAAATGGATATAGGCCATCCTTTACAATGTAATATAATAATAAATATTATTTATGATATAGATATGGATAGGCCTTGGTAGAATGCCGTGGTTAAATAGTCTTAAAATATTGAATATGTTGATGATATTCAGCTGTTAGGTTTATGACGAGGAGGGACTCGAAGCAATCTGTTTTATGTAGTAAATTGCCGATATCAGTAATTCTACACTGGTAGGCCCCAGTTTATGATAGTATAATATCTATGATGATGATGATGCATTATCGGGTTAATAGTATATTGGAATACTAGATCATTAAATAATAATAACATATCGGTACATTGCATGGGTATTGTAATTAGTAAATATGGCTGATAATGTAGTATCGGGTAATAGTATTTTGAATACTAGATAATCGGTTAGGCACGGAAGCATGGCTTCTATTGCGTAGCAGACTCCCAAACTCGAACATTTTTAGAAAAAAAACGATGAGCTGGGTGATAAAACAAAGTATAGGATCACTAGGACTATTGAGTAATGGTGACTCGCTAGCATCTAGTGTGGTCCGCCCAAAACAGCATGAAAAACCGATAAGCTGTGGATAATGCACATTATCAGAGTAAAATTATGTGGATATGCAATAAAGGGTTGATATGTTGATCATAATGCATGCATCATCAAAATAGATAGTGGTAGGCCTTGATTAAACCTGTAGAATTACACGTGCGCATGGTGGTACATAAGTATAGATTAAGCTACGTCGGATAAAATAGCCTGACTAGTTTCGGATCTTCTGATAGTTAGAGTGAGATCCTCATCAGAGGCGGTAGAGGAAATAGATATTTAACAGATAGAGCAATGACATGACTAATTTGTCGTTTAAAAGCAGGCAAAGCAACAACATTATATTGGATATAGGCCTACTGATGTAGACATAATGTTGCATGCTGCTTAGCTTTCAAATTATGATGTTATCTAAATGAATGCTCGGACTGATGTGAATGATATCTATAGACTATCTACAAGATAGCCAGCATGTTGTCACGTGGTGCGTGCGTGGCTTTTATATTAGGCCGTGGCAACAGAGAATTCCAGTTACAACTGGTACTATGACGACGCATAAACAAATCGTTATTCTATTGTATTGCTTGAGTGGTCAAGTAAAACCGGTCTAAGTGATTGTTTGTCATATACGTCTTCAGACTAGGCCTACCAAACATGGCGGGCCTTGTTAGGTATAGAAGTCTGAATGACGATATAGCAAGTAATCATGGGTGGGTAAAGACCGTTGGTAAATAAAGTTAAATACTGACGTAAAACAAGCAATTGTTCGTATTGATGTTGATACAGAACAAGATATTATGATGTATTTGCGTAGACTTCGAGTTGAAGTTGTTATGATATATGAATTCAATTAGCATATTGATAAAATGCCGTGACTTTACGCAGGTTATCTGCAGATAGTATGTCAAAACAAACAGTACGTAACTATAACCAGGCAAATGGATATAGGCCATCCTTTACAATGTAATATAATAATAAATATTATTTATGATATAGATATGGATAGGCCTTGGTAGAATGCCGTGGTTAAATAGTCTTAAAATATTGAATATGTTGATGATATTCAGCTGTTAGGTTTATGACGAGGAGGGACTCGAAGCAATCTGTTTTATGTAGTAAATTGCCGATATCAGTAATTCTACACTGGTAGGCCCCAGTTTATGATAGTATAATATCTATGATGATGATGATGCATTATCGGGTTAATAGTATATTGGAATACTAGATCATTAAATAATAATAACATATCGGTACATTGCATGGGTATTGTAATTAGTAAATATGGCTGATAATGTAGTATCGGGTAATAGTATTTTGAATACTAGATAATCGGTTAGGCACGGAAGCATGGCTTCTATTGCGTAGCAGACTCCCAAACTCGAACATTTTTAGAAAAAAAACGATGAGCTGGGTGATAAAACAAAGTATAGGATCACTAGGACTATTGAGTAATGGTGACTCGCTAGCATCTAGTGTGGTCCGCCCAAAACAGCATGAAAAACCGATAAGCTGTGGATAATGCACATTATCAGAGTAAAATTATGTGGATATGCAATAAAGGGTTGATATGTTGATCATAATGCATGCATCATCAAAATAGATAGTGGTAGGCCTTGATTAAACTAGTCAGGCTATTTTATCCGACGTAGCTTAATCTATACTTATGTACCACCATGCGCACGTGTAATTCTACAGGTTTAATCAAGGCCTACCACTATCTATTTTGATGATGCATGCATTATGATCAACATATCAACCCTTTATTGCATATCCACATAATTTTACTCTGATAATGTGCATTATCCACAGCTTATCGGTTTTTCATGCTGTTTTGGGCGGACCACACTAGATGCTAGCGAGTCACCATTACTCAATAGTCCTAGTGATCCTATATTTTTGATGATGCATGCATTATGATCAACATATCAACTCTTTATTGCATATCCACACAATTTTACTCTGATAATGTGCATTATCCACAGCTTATCGGTTTTTCATGCTGTTTGGGCGAACCCCACTAGATGCTAGCGAGTCACCATTACTCAATAGTCCTAGTGATACTATACTTTGTTTTATCACCCAGCTCATCGTTTTTCCTAAAAATGTTCGAGTTTGGGAGTTTGCTACGCAATAGATACTATGTACCCGTGCCTAACCGACTATCTAGTATTCAAAATACTATTACCCGATACTACATTATCAGCCATATTTACTAATTACTATACCCATGCAATGCCTACCGATATGTTATTATTATTTATTGATCTAGAAGTTCAATTATAACCCGATAATGCATCATCATCATCATAGATACTACACTATCATAAACTGGGGCCTACCAGTGTAGAATTACTGATATCGGCAATTTACTACATAAAACAGATTGCTTCGAGTCCCTCCTCGTCATAAACCTAACAGCTGAATATCATCAACATATTCAATATTTTAAGACTATTTAACCACGGCATTCTACCAAGGCCTATCCATATCTATATCATAAATAATATTGTTTATTATTATATTACATTGTAAAGGATGGCCTATATCCATTTGCCTGGTTATAGTTACGTAATGTTGGTTTTGACATACTATCTGCAGATAACCTGCGTAAAGTCACGGCATTTTATCAATATGCTTATTGAATTCATATCATAACAACTTCAACTCGAAGTCTACGCAAATACATCATAATATCTTGTTCTGTATAAACATCAATACGAACAATTGCTTGTTTTACGTCAGTTATTTAACTTTATTTACCAACGGTCTTTACCCACCCATGATTACTTGATATTTCGTCATTCAGATTTCTATACCTAACTAGTCTGAAGACGGATATGACAAACAATCACATAGACCGTTTTGCACTTGACCACTCAAGCAATACAATAGAATAACGATTTGTTTATGCGTCGTCATACCAGTTGTAACTGGAATTCTCTGTTGCCACGGCCTAATATAAAAGCCACGCACGCACCACGTGACAACATGCTGGCTATCTTGTAGATAGTCTATAGATATCATTCACATCAGTCCGAGCATTCAGTTAGATAACATCATAATTTGAAAGCTAAGCAGCATGCAACATTATGCCTACATCAGTAGGCCTATATCCAATATAATGTTGATGCTTTGCCTGCTTTTAAACGACAAATTAGTCATGTCATTGCTCTATCTGTTAAATATCTATTTCCTCTACCGCCTCTGATGAGGATCTCACTCTAACTATCAGAAGATCCGAAACTAGTCAGGCTATTTTATCCGACGTAGCTTAATCTTTACTTATGTACCATCATGCGCACGTGTAATTCTACAGGTTTAATCAAGGCCTACCACTATCTATTTTTGATGATGCATGCATTATGATCAACATATCAACTCTTTATTGCATATCCACACAATTTTACTCTGATAATGTGCATTATCCACAGCTTATCGGTTTTTCATGCTGTTTGGGCGAACCCCACTAGATGCTAGCGAGTCACCATTACTCAATAGTCCTAGTGATACTATAAAAAGTGATCGGGTCATATACCTTTAAAAGTCAAGCCACAGTGATGCATCAAACGTTAAATCTTAACATGATAGTTACTCAGAGTTTATAAAGATGTATAACAAGTTTGTTTCTTCCTTATATGTATTCAAAACAAGTTTTATAGTAACCAACCCCTCAGAACCATGACATGAAACAGTTTAAAAAGGGCCTCCTCCTTTTTTAGGTTCACAAAAGTGTATCGCTATTAATATAGGGCAATTTTGCACCTGAAATGGGAAAAAATGAAGAACAAAAAAGGGCCTCCATTTTAGGAAAAAGTCAGGACCCTTAACACGATGTTATTTTTAATTTGCCTAGCTCTATCAAAGTTCTAATACATATAGGAACAACAATTGCCTCTACCAGCTCCACTAAGCATCACATGCACTGTAGAGAATACATCCAATGGGATGCTCTGCCAGTGTACATGTGCAGCAAAGAAAACTTCAGTACATGCTGTGAGTATTATAGTGCATAGATAATTAACACGTTTACTTGATTACATAACAGACTGGTGTTAGATTACTGCACATCACTGACTACATAGTATAGTACATGTAGCCTGCCCCATGCCCTGCACACAGGCTTGGCAGTGCTAAAAATCATATGGTCATGTTTTTTATACTGGGTACCCAAAAAAGGTGGATCTGTTACATTTGCACTACATATTATTACTTTGCATGCATATATTTTGGCTATTCTTTATCACACATACTTAAATTTGGTCTTATTTTGATGAGAAAGTATTTGGCCTTTATTTTAAAAAGAAAAATATAAACTACCATGGTTCTGTTAATTACAATAGTTCGTTAAACCTAATTAGTCAGGGGTGGAGGAGTATGTGGAGGAGGAGTATGTGGAGGAGGATGAGTGCATAGTTGAACAAGTATGGTGCAATATACATTGGGCAAACATAAAATGCACTGGTTTCACTCTTGGTACAATTCTATATTGAAAACATAACATTATTGAAGTATATTTGAATTAAAAATATAATTAGTTAATTAAGGAATCATTAATTAGCATTAAATAAGAAGCTCAAAAAAATGTTAAGAAACGTAAGTTG